>JARHVA010002394.1:0-287500 GCA_037957365.1 Torreya grandis | reverse complement strand
GGAAGGTTCACAAGATAAGTATCCCAACATTGTAAGGAAAAAATTATTGATGTATTAAGCAACACAAGTTATTTAGGACATACAACAATAGAATGATTTGAAAGGTGATGCTATACCTATTGATTTGAAAATGTATGGGAATATTGTTTACACAATGCGACAAGGAGTAGTGACTACATTGACAAATTTATTGAAACTTTTGAGCACTCTAAAAAATGAATATATCTCATAGAATACTATAAATACTATACATAATCCATTTGAGGGTGTATAATGAGGATAATATCACACTAACAAGGTCATGTGGTGTGTAAAAAAATAAAATCCTTGGGATGTTGACTCTTGAATGGATATTGAACTCGTATGGTACAAGGTACCTAATGCTATATTTAAATTTGGAAGGATAGTAAATATGATATCAAGATCTACATGGGAGCTTATTAGTCAACCATCACTAATCTATAAATTAGTGACTCTCAATCTCAATGATTATGTAAGAGTGGAAACAATTGGGTGGCTTGAATATGTAGTAAATTAAGGTTGTTGACTTAAGCCTATAAGAATATTCTGACGTAATTGACATGAAAATATATGAGATCCTTTATCTTGATTTTATTGGTAACAAATGGGATTATTATGGTCAAATGATTATAAATATAGTTCAAAATCAATTGGAGGTACACCAAGGAGATAAGATAATTATGATACCTTTGAATAAGTTTGAACATAAGCCATATGTTATCCTTAGAGAACTAGAGTCACCTTGTGTTTATAATGATAATAGTTGGTTTAAAGTAAATTTAGATAATAAATAGAATGATCTATGAGTTGTTGAATATTATTTATTTAATAAAAAACCAAAATATTGAATACATTCACATCTAGTTAAATAATGTATATATAGATTGGTTATAACAAGTCACTATCACATCAATTTTAGATTGAAGAATGTAGGTTACCTTTTGTGTGATGAAAAACTAGGTTTGAGGAAGATTTATTGTATAATATAGGTGTGATAGTTATGGATTACACAAATCCTACTTAATAAGGTACATTACCTTAGGAAGCAACATAATCAGTAAGTGGTGACTTGGATATGCATATGATGAACTAGGTTTGGGGGGATCACAAGGTTTACCCTCTACAAATGGTGTTTGCCACTAAACACTAACTACCATAATTATTCACAACTAAGAATCTCAATCATTTCATTTTTTGATTAGATCATCATGTCCATGTTGTGGATTGAAGAGTCAGTGCATTCAATTATGCATTGAAAGGAACTATTATGACATGGTGGGTAGCTCATAAAAAAACTTAGTTATCATGGGATGAGGCATGTAAATTTATGCAAGCATGTTTTTAGATACCAAACACTATCAAAGTAGATTGGTCTTTATTTTAATAAGTATAATGTTTGGATTTGAATATACATAAGTGTGTACACATATGTTCTATCCTGGATATCAAACCTAAGTATTGGGTACATTTTTTAAAATACACTTTGGCACAAATTCTAACTACTTGGTATATGCATAAAGAGTGCAGGAAAGAAACTAAGCATTAGGAACATTTTCAACAAGAATTTATCCAAACATTTATTTTTTAAGATTAAAATCCTATAGTACATAGTGATTTACATAAATTTAAAATGTTTATATCATGGGTGAGAAAAATAATTGAGTACTATGATAGACTCATCATTGTAATAAGAAGCAATTCATGATTTGAATATAGCTATATAAAATTATAAGGTCATTAAAAAGAAGAAATATATTTTACCCCACATTATAATAGGATTACAGATGAGCTAATAGGGTCCAGTTATAGAAATGAGGATCTAGACCTAAATGGATTCTTTGAACTAGAATGAGAAGATAAGCCATCAAAATATCAAATCACAAAACAAACTAAATATGAAAGGCTAAATAATTTCAATAGTCTAGAATAGGAAGGATAGATAACTCTACAAGAATCCATTCTTAGTGGATCTAATAGGATATATCAAGAACCACTGAATAAATTTGTTGAAAATATTAGGATAGAGTCTATGACAAAGCTTGTAAATTTGGGAGATTACTAGACTCAAAATGAAAATTCATAAGGGTTGTAGCTATTGAGGTATTATTTATATGTTTTTCCAACTAATTTCATAAAGGTGAAAGGTGTATATCTATAATTTGGGGAGATGCACATTGAACTGAAAGAGTGCATAAGACATGTTAATAATTATGTACTTGATGAAAACATAGTGGACAAAAATGTAGTAGTAGAAAACATCACCAACTATTTGTATAAAAAGTAAAATGTCATTGGTATTAAATATAGTTGGATAATTTGTTTCTAATATAAAACATAGTATCGTAGAATTTTTTTAAGGTCAAGATAAACATGCTGATCAAATTTGTCAAAATCCAAAAAGGGAAAAACTTGTTAGTTCACAAAGGCCACATATACACATGCAAATGAAAGATAGAATAAAAATGCATATGGAGATGTACAAAATATGCCAACACAATAATTAAATGTAAAGGACACACTCATATAAAAGGTGATAATATCATAGTCATGTAAGAACACAATCACATGGTGAACATGGAAAAGGTAGAAGCTAAGAAAATACTTATCAAGGTGAAATACCAAGCAGTTAGAAGTGCAGAACCTAAAAAGAACATCACTGATATAAATGTGGTAATGACATATAATGCAATTACAGGTCAACTCCCACCCATTCCAAATATAAAAAGAATAATTTGTCATACTAAAAGAGATAAAATTTCTACAAATCCAACATCTATATAAATAATATAAATACTATATCAATAAAATAAAACCATTTTTTGGTGAATACTTCTTGCTATTCGATAGTGGTGCCAAAAAACAATGCATTATAAATTTTAGCACACACAAAATGTTAGAAGCAATGACTACCATTATGGACTAGTTTATGGATGGCATGTTCAAATGTACACCACCACTATTAATTCAACTATACACCATCCATATTATGAAGAATCATACAATGAAACCTATGATATATGCTCTAATACCAAACTATAATAGGAAAATGTAAAAGAGAGATTTTAGAGCATTAAAAGACATAAAAAACCACCTATCACTAGTAATTGTCATGAAAGACTTAAAAAAGTTAAAACTAAAGAATTTTAGTTTAATTTACCCAATAGTATCCATAGAGGATGTTTCTTCCACCTCACTCATTGCATATGGAAAAAATACAAGTAGAAGGGCTTTAAAAACTATATAAAAAAGATGCAAATTTTGCACTCCAAGTCTGTTAGTTAGCTATACTAGTGTACATTATAGTGGAGCATGTGTCAGAAGTATTCAAGATTTGTGTAAATCTTCATACTATAAAATTGATAGCCTAAATGGAGAAATGAAAAATGAAGTTTAGGAAGTCATAAATTACTTTGAGGATAGGTGTATTGGTTGTACATTTATTTATACAAAACAAAGAAGAAGCCAATATATAATTAATATATATAACTCTTTTGAAGCCATTGCCACTATCTTGACCCACACTAATAATTCCATAGAAGGGTGGTACAGAGGATTCAATGAGATCTTAACATGTTAGCACCAAATAACTTAAAAATTCATTAAAGTGTTTTAAGAGGAATAAAGCCTCACTGATGTCACCATGGAATAATACATAGCAAGAATTTAAGAACCCCCTCAAAATAAAAAATATAAGGGCATGACCATAAAAATAGAAAGACTAGTTGTAAATTATTCACCAGATAATCACCTAGAATATTTATGAGTCATTGTACAAAAATTTCAACTACAAGTCTAAATTGACAATCATGCCAATACTAGATAAATCCAATAATTTGGAGAATATCAATAAAAATTTGACACTTTAAATTCATCTATTCAATTATTTTGCATCTTTTACATGTTATAATTAAGTTGTAATAATTGTCTTATTTTTCAAAATTATTATTGGTTACACATTTCTTTGTACAAACAAAAGAAGAAGCCAATATATAATCAATGTATGGAACTCTTTTGAAGTTATTGCCACTAGCCTACTCCGCACTAATAATTCCATAGAGGGCTGGAATAGGGGATCCAATGAGATTTTAACATGCCAACACCTAACAATATGGAAATTCATTATTAAAGTGTTGTAAGAGAAATAAAGCTTCACTGATGTCACCATGGAATAATACATAGCATGAATTGAAGGACCCCCTTAGAATAAAAAATACAAGGACACAACCATAGAAATAAAAAGTCTAGTTGAAAATTATTCACCAAAAAAACACTTGGAATATTTATGAGGCATTGCACACAACTTTTAACTATAAGTCTAAATTCAAAATCATGTTAATGCTAGATAAATATAATAATTTGGATAATATCAAACAAAATTTGATAATTTAAAGTCATTTATTAAATTATTTTGCATCCATTTCATGTTGAAATTAAGTTGTAATAATTTTCTTGTTATTTTTTATTTCTCCATCTAATGGCCGAGATGGATAAATGAAAAATGAAGTTCAAGTAGTCATACAGTACTTTGAGGATAGTTGTATTGGTCACACATTTATTTGTAAAAACAAAATAAGAAGCCAATATATAATTAACATATGGAACTCTTTTAAAGTCATTTCCACTAGCCTAATCCACACTAATAATTCCATATAAGGGTGGCATAGAGGATTCAGTGAGCTCTTAACATGCCAATACCCAAATATCTGAAAATTCATTAATGTTACGAACCCCTCCAAGGAAGCACAATTGATTACTTTTCTTATAAGCAATTAAACATGGAATTATACCAGAATGATTAAGTAACTAGAAACTTGAAACAACAAAGAATTTGAGAGACAATACACAATCTTGTATTAAATAATCTTCAGAAGAAAATATAATAAAGAAGATGCCACTTGTTCTTCCACCTCTAAGGCTTGCCACACCTCAAGGACTTCTTCTCTCTCTCTCTTGCTCAACCACAACCAACTCAACAACCTGAGTTGTTATCCCCTCCTTGAATGCTTCAGCTGATCTCCTTGACCTTACACCTTGTAGATCTCCTTGACCTTGCTTTCTTACTTCAATGCTTTACTTACCTTAATTACAATACATGCCTCATGGGTATTTAAATAGGATCCCATGCATAAAATAATTAGACCTCTAATTACAATAATTAGACACACAGATCAAGGCTATAATTATCCCTTAACATGCAAACACTCAATTCAATGAACTAACTGTCTATGCAATGAACAGTTCTAGAACTACCACAGGTGACTGACATCGGTCCCTGTCTACCTGGAGGTGACCGATGTCAGTTGACTCCTGCTGATGTCGGTTGCCCTTCTACACTATAGATGACCGACGTTGGTCCCACTGTTGATGCTGGTATCACTAGAACTTAGAAACATCCTCCATGTCTACAATAGTTAAAGCTTTTAGCTCCACAACCTAACAATCTCCCACTTGGAGATAAACAACTGCAACTGTACCTGTACCTATACATCATCTAGTTTGTTCCCTTGGCTTTGTATCCCTCTTTAAGATCACTCTTGAAGACCAACCACCACAAAACCTATGATGCTATACCTGTCATCCAAGTCCCCTACCACATCTAAACTTTCTGACAACTCCCACTGGAGACAAAATCAATCTGTGATCTTCCATGTCTCTTATGCCAAAAGAATTTTACTGCTCCCAAATTCTTCATGACACACCTCTGAACTAAATTTACCTTTAGCTCAAAAACTCCCTGTATATGTAACCCTACAACAAGCAACAACATACAGTAATAGGATAATGTAGCTAATATTATCCAACCTGGTAAAGAAAAATATAATGGTCAAACCTCCATTGTCCTGCAACCTACTCAAGACCATATACCTTGGCCTTCTATCTCACATATCCATCCACTCTCTTCTCTAACCTAGGAATCCATTCCTCTATCAGTGCTTTCTTCTAGCTGGCAACTCCACCAAAAAACTCCTATTTGGTTCTTCTCCAAGGACTCACACTCCTCATCCATGCCAAGCTCTCGTTGTTTCCTAGATTCTACCTACATTGCCTCTTCATATCTTCCTAGTTATTGACCATCAGTAAGCAACAAATAAAATAAATAAGGTGAACAATGAATATGAGGTTCACATACCCTTTCTGACCTCCATATGGGCATTTGAGACACCTTGATAGCTTGTTGTCTGCCCAACATCCATTTCAGTGACCGATCTTGGCCATCTCCCAGTCTGCACCTGATCGATGTCAGTTCCCTGCACTGACCCTAAATATCGATGTCATTTCCCTGGCCAATGTTGGTGTCCCCTTTTCTGATGTCGGTTCTTGTCTGATCAACATCGGTCTTCTCCTGCATGACTCTACCGACCCTACTGGTCTGCACATGACCAATGTCGGTACCTGCCTGGTCGACATCAGTTCCATATGACTGATGTTGGTAATTTTGTTTTCCTGTAAGTGATGACTTCTTTATCTGCAAGCTCATCTTAGATCATAACCCTGTCCATACTACCCTGCTCAGAATTATTTAGCCCCTATGACTGATCTCTATCCATCATCTCCTCCATAAACACTAAGGCTTCCTTGTTCTTGTCAAAATCATCAAATTTCCATTTATTACAATGAACTCGATCAATGCCCTCCAAATCTGAACTCATACCCTTTGACTCAAGAACATCCATTCCCTTCTTATTCATGTGACCAAGCCTATTAAGCCACATCTTCAAATCTACAGCTGAAGTAGATAAACCAGAAGTAGAATCAGTAATACAAGTAGATAGATAAAGAGTACCTACTTTCTTACCTCTTGCTAAAACTAGTGCACCTTTGGTAACCTTCCAAGAATCTATTGTGAGGGTTACTGTGCATCCCTCATCACCCAACCTTCCTACAAAAACCAAACTCTGCTTCAAGACCAGGACATGCATAACCTCCTTCAACACCCATGTGTTGCATGTCTGCAATTCCAGCTACACTTTCCCTTTTCCAACCATTTGACAAGGCGTACCATCCCCTAAATAAAGCTCTCCAAAGTCTCCCTGGACATACTCATGGAACAAATCTCTATTTGGAGTTGCATGAAAAGAACCAAAATCTAAAACCCATGATCCTACCTGACTATCCAAAGAACGTATGAGAGCATCTTGTGCCACAATACCTGCATCTTTTGACTCTTCATTACCTTCATGTTTATTTTCTTTATCCCTCAACTAGCACTCTTTCTTTGTGTGTCCTTTCTTTCTACAAAACTAGCAAGTGATACCTCTGGATTCAGATCTCCTTCCCATCTTCGACCTTGATTTCCCTTGCTCGATCTTCTCTCTTTGCCTTCCCCTACTTTCTACACTTAGAGCATTCCCTGATGATTCACCTGTGCTTTTCCTGCGTATTTCTTCCTTCAAGATTACACTCACAACATCATCAACTTTTAAGATTTAAAAAGCAGACGCAAAATTACTTACTGCCATAACTAAACTATCCCAACTTTCAGGTAAAGAGCATAAAATTAAGAGAGCCTTTACTTCATCAAAAACAATATTGACTGAAGCTAACTAGTTTACCAAACCATGGAAATCACTAAGATGAGTATATACTAATCCACCTTCCTGCATTTGCAAAGTAAATAACTGCTTCATAAGAAATACCTTATTTGAAGCAGAGGGCTTTTCATATAAATTTGCCAAAGATTTTATCAACTCTTCCATTGTCTTACACTATGATAAGTTGGAAATCACAGATGATGCAAGGCTTAACCTTATGGATCCTAGAGCCTTCTGATCAAGAACATTCCATTTTTCATCCTTCATATCTATGGGCTTGCATGCAACCCCACCCAATGGTAAGTACAAATCTTTCTGATACAAATAATCTTCTATCTGCATCCTCCAATGTTGATAATTCTTGCCGTTAAACTTCTCCATTCGTAGCTTACTTTATTTTTCCATTGCTATACTCCCACTCAATCAGAAACCCCTGAGAATGACCTGTAATCAAATAATAACCTGCTCCCTATAACCTTAGCTCTAATACCAACTGTTAGGAACCCCTCCAAAGAAGCACAATTGATTACTTTTCTTATAAGCAATTAAACATGGAATTATACCAGAATGATTTAGTAACTAGAAACTTGAAACAACAAAGAATTTGAGAGACAATACACAATCTTGTATTAAATAATCTTCAGAAGAAAATATAATAAAGAAGATGCCACTTGTTCTTCCACCTCTAAGGCTTGCCACACCTCAAGGACTTCTTCCCTCTCTCTCTTGCTCAACCACAACCAACTCAATAACCTGAGTTGTTATCCCCTCCTTGAATGCTTTAGCTGATCTCCTTGACCTTACACCTTGCAGATCTCCTTGACCTTGCTTTCTTGCTTCAATGCTTTAATTGCCTTAATTACAATACATGCCTCATGGGTCTTTAAATAGGATCCCATGCATACAATAATTAAACCTCTAATTACAATAATTATACATGCATCTTGAGACTATAATTATCCCTTAACATGTAAACACTCAGTTCAACAAACTAACTGTCCATGCAACAAATAGTTCTGGAACTACCACAGGTGACTGACATCGATCCCTGTCTGCCTGGAGGTGACCGATGTCAGCTGACTCCTGCCAATGTCGGTTTCCCTTCTGCATTGTAGATGACTGATGTCGGTCCCACTACCGACGCCGGTATCACTGGAACTCAGCAACCTCCTCCATGTCTGCAACAGTTGAAGCTTTTAGCTCCACAACCTAACAATTAAAGTGTTGTAATAGGAACAAAGCCTCACTAATGTCACCATGTAATAATACATATAATGAATTGAAGTAGCCCCACATAATAAAAAATACAAGGAAATGACCACAAAAATAGAAAGACTAGTTGTAAACTATTCATTGGACAATCATCTAAAATATTTACGAGGCATCACACATAAATTTCAACTAAAAATCTAAATTCACAATCATTCAAATGATGGATAAATATAATAATTTAGATAATTTAAATCAAAATTTGATAATTTAAAGTCTTTTATTCAATTATTTTGCATCCATTACATATTGGAATTAAGTTGTAATAATTGTCCTATTTTTCAAGATTATTATGCTCCTCACTACATTCATAATATCATTATGTTTTGTATTCTCAATGTTTTCTCCCATAATGTTATGTCGATCATGACATTATGTCATAATACATTTTATACCACTACATTCTACCCACTACTTATCACCTAAAACCAAAAATCACCCATATAGATTGAATTCCAACATGAAGTTGAAAGTGAAGGTTGAGTTGGATCACATGCCACAAGTAAGTATCATTTCTATGGTATAAAAGGTGTATTAGGTTATTCCCATGGTTGTGTATCCTAAAAATTTAAGAAATATCAAGGTATGTGGGGTTATCATACATTTAATGATGTTTGCATCAATAATCCATTTCATAGACCCTTCACCAATGAGATTCTTAAATTAGTGATAAATTATGAATTATACTCCTTTGTGGATGGATTAAGTATCTATCATCAAATTCCCATCACAAAATAAGACCAGGCCAAAACATATTCACAATTGAATGGTTTATTTTGTGTATAATATAATTCCATTTGGTCTAAATAATGATCTAGTTTTATTTTATATGGATGTCCTGACTAATTTTAAGGACTCCATTCATGATTTTCTAAAGGCTTATTTAGATGATCAAGATGCATTTTATTTATTTAAAGGCTATGTAGCTATTTTTGTGTCATTGGATAAATTATTTCATAAGGATACATGATTTGAATGGACATGAGAGTGTTAATTAGCATTTGTTAATATAAATTAAAGGTTAGCTATAACTCTCATAATGGTCTTTCTTGATTGGAGTAAGCCATTTCATTTTCACGTAGATGCTTCATGTATTATGATAAGAGATATGTTAGTATAGCTAGGAGATAGTGGATTAGACCATCCTATCCATTTTATAAGCATAAAATTGTCATTTATAGATAAAAACTATACTATGAAAAATTGGGAAGCACTAGTAACAGTGTTTACACTATATAATTTTAGGCACTATCTTCTAGTAACACCCTTTAAGTTCCTTACTGGTTGTCAAGCCTTATGATATTTCGTTAACAAACCTATGTTGGGTGGAAGGATCTCTATATGGTTATTGTTATTTCAATCATTTTAGGTCATGATCATTGTTAAACTAATAAGAGAGATTATGGGACTTGACCACTTGATTAAGATATGAAATGGATAATAACATGAATAATTTCAAGATGAACCACAAGACACACATCTCTTCAAAATATCTATGATTCCTGAGAACATGTAGGACATAGAAAATTTTCTAAACTAGGGAATTTTCCCTTTACACTATTTTTATCACATTAAAATGCACTGACATAATGTAAACATTCATATGTGTGGGTGACCTATGATAGGAGTGAATCTATGGAGAAGGCCAACTCATTCTCAAACCATAATGCACCTGATTTAAGATTAGGTTGCATCCCTAAAAACTACACTAACCAAGCCTATATAAGCTACACTAAGACTCTATTCATGAAAATATAGAGAATGAAGATGAAAATTTGAAAATGAGGTGATGCACCAAGGTTGAGAATCTCCTTTACCTAACTAAAATATCATAATAAGACTAATAAAGACTAAATTTAATTCTACATAATTTCCAAATTAGGCTTCTTAATAATAAGTGTTTCATATGAAGGTGGTGGTCTATGCCATAACTAGAAGGGATAGATAAAAGTCTTACAAAAGATATAATTAAGTAACTTACATAAATAATTACCTACATGATTAGTTATAACATAGCATATGACCTAAAAAAGACATGCCTACTTGCATCAAGGTGAAGGGAGGTAGACACACACAAGGGATAACACTCTCTACCACATGTATATATCAATAAAACACTAAAATCACATAAGATACAAGATTAAATAAGGTTAGACCATTATTTATTCAATTTTAAGGCCTTAAAATAACATTTACAAGACTCTAGAGAAGTAGAGTTTTATCATACCCAACATATGGATACAAATAAGGCATTTTCATCTTATATATAATAAATACAAGACAACATAAGGAGAAAACACCATTAGAATGCATAAATGTATTTTTTACATCATAATTTAGCCTAGTCAAGAGAGGAACAAGTGGAAAATATGATCATTAAAATCTCATCAATGCTTTAGGACTACCACCTTGATGGTCTCTCATGGAAGATGGGTGTAGTAGTAGGAAAGGAGACTTTACTTCTTGATATTTTTATCATTGGGAGTACTTGAACCTAATGGACATGATCTTTTAAGGCTATTATATTTGAGAAACTCCTATATTAATTGCCTTAACTCACTCATCTCTCCACACATGCATGCCAAATATTAAATAATGGTTTAATTGAAGGTAAACCTCCCACACCATTAGATCCTTTATGGTTGACTTTCCATGATTGACACTTTATGTAGGGGATTACACATATTTAAGATCGGTTTTATAATTCTTACATCCTTTATTATATTTGCAATGACCATTAAACTTACCTATGATCATGTTTGATATGTTATTAGGAGAATAATCTAACTATAATTCACCTTGAAATCCATGTGATGATATCTAGGAGAGGTAGAAAAGTTGATGTAGCATCCTAGTTGCTCATGAGAACTTCTTGAGAGACAAAGAAACCTATATTTTTATACTTGGTAGTCCCATTTTATCATCTCATTATATTTTTAAACCTATAATAAGTCCTTTGCAACCCTAATATCCTAAATTTGTACGCATCATAGGTTGTGTTTAGGTTTTATCCTCCTTACTCTCCCATTTATTTTCATATAATCCTCCAACATTTACCAAGACACATTGAAACTTCTTAAAACTAATAATCTAGGCCTACAAGTAAGGTTTTCAAGATAAACTCCTATCATAGCATTATGTCTTTAAAATAACAAGATCTTAAAACCTAAAATAATATAAGCTTTCCTATGCTTAAGATCCTTCTTGATAGATTGAAAATTTCTCTAAGGACTGCTTACAGCTTTCCTGAGCTCTCTTGATTGAAAGAAGACATAAAACCTTTCAAGGTGAAGTGAAAACCTACAACTTGTAAGTATAAAGAGCTCTAATCATGTCTTAGTCCTATATGACCCTTGTAGTCCTTATCTTCAAGTGGTATTCCAACTCCACCAAGAGACCTAAAAACCCATTCAACTTTGACTGCTAGTTCTAAAACTTGAAGTATTCATAATGGGATTATGGATTAGTTTAGATTTCCCTAAGATGACCTGCAACCTAGTCATAACATATTATATATGACCACTATCTTATATGCAATATTATGGACATTGGGATACATAATTTGAAGTTGTAACTTTATATACTACTCATGAGAATTTTTGTAGAACATGTTTACAAATTGCACCATGGAGGTTTTGAAGATATAAGAGCAATGTTTCAGGCTTACTTATCCTTAAACACATCAAGAAGTTATTCAATCCTTGTTGTAAGCTTATACTTATGAGAATTTTGCTCTTGGAACTCACCATCATTACATAGGATAGTTTATCATTCTCTCTCATATATATATATATATATATATATATATATATATATATATATATATATATATATATATATACATATATATATATATACATATATACATATATATATATACATATATATATATACATATATATATACATATATATATATACATATATATATATATACATACATATATATATATATATATATATATACTTACATATATATATATATACATACATATATATATATATATACATACATATATATATATACATACATATATATATATATACATATATATATATATATACATATATATATATATACATATATATATATATATATATATATATATATATATATATATATATATATATATATATATACATTTACATCCTTTGAGATGATTGATATATCCCTCAACACTTCAAAAACCTCAGTATACAATAACCATTATTTTAAAATCCCTACAACTTACAATTGGTGGAGGATCAAGATTATGAATATCTCCATCCTCATTAAAACTTTTTAGGTCTATTTCAATCTTGTACATATTAAAATTTATTCAAACCTATAAACAAAAACTAATATTTTTAATTTCAAGCTAGTTACACTTCTTGGAAACATGTTGGAAACACAATTGAATGTCTTAAAGCCTTGAAGACCCATTTGGGTATATTTTCACATTCTGATAACCCTTCAAAAGTGGGAACATAGGTTACATGGTTTTAAGATTTCTTACATGCCTATTATATTCTTGGAACATGATTGGACCATCTCTCTGAGCCACTCAAGAGTTGTATAGGCTTGTGAACATGTTGAGATTGGTTTGATAAATTGAAGCACACCTTGGTTCTAACTGTGAGAGGTAAGTGAAAAAAGGGTGATTATGACTACAAGTAATGAGAACACTTGGCCATAAAAATATTGATGATTAAGAACACATCCAATTCATGTTGGATCATATTTTTGACCCCATCTTCATAGTGAAATCATGTGATCTATTCCTAGTCTGCTATGGAGTGCTCATGAAAGGCCAAATAATGAAGACAGTTTTCAAACATGTAGTTAAAGAGTCTTATGCTAAGTTTGAAGAGTTTCATGCATTATAGTGACATTTTTCCAATTAAAAATTACATGGTTTATCCCATAATTCATTTATATATAGATGTAACTCCTCCTCTCATTTTGACAAGTGTTTTTGTGACTCTTAGACTTCATTCTTCTCTCCCATCTCTCAAATTCTATAAGTACTAGCCATTTTAGATATTGTTAATAATTATACACCATGTATGGTGAAGCCATAATATTTTTATGTTTTATTTTACCTTGAATAATAAATTCAATTTGGTTTTGATTTCATAAACATTTTTTCTAAGTGTGAAAAGTGATGTATGGCGAGGTCTATTGATTTTATCATTTCTTCTCCTTATCCTTTCATGTCTAGTACAAGGAGTTATCATTATAATAGGTCATATAGATTATATATATTTTTTTATTATCCCTTAAAGTGTGCAAGTGTACTTGGATTAAATAATCTGATCTTTGGTCTACATACCTTAAGTTATCTCATGCATATCACCTCTATATTACAATACTCATGTTAGAATATCTTAGGACTTGGAAGATAATTTGTAGGTATTATTTCTTAGTGAATTAAGTATGATAGAATTGTGGAAATACATATTGTGTATCACTCTCTTAGATTAATTTAATTTCATGCATATTTTTACCCCTTTTCCCATAAGCAATCAGTTAGTATAAGTGAAATAACTTCAAGGCAAATTTAGGGAGCTAGACCTTAAACCTAGAGGTCTACTTATACTAAGGTAAAACCAAATAACTAAAAGTATTATAATGTTTCAAAAATATAGAGGAGGCTTGAATAAGCTCCTCTAGGGTAAAATATTTGGTAACAATAATTCTGACATCCCTAATGGGACCAAGGTTTAGGAGAGTGGAAATATTGTTGGTGTGTCTTTCCTCTAATTAGATTTTGGAAAAAATGATGATAACACCAATGGTGACTATAAATGAAATATTATGGTTCTAAGAATCCCATGTATCTTTTTTTGAAGGTTATAATCAGTTCTTGTATCTCATTTGACCTATGAGGTTGATATGAATAACTATGGTGAATATCCCTATTATGGACCTCCCTATGAACCATGTTATACCCCTCAATAGTCCTATCATAATGGATACAAATATTGTGATCCATGGCATACCTATGGTCCTTCATTTCCATCTTCATATGGACATCATGTTATTAGATATTCCTATGAGGAAGGCTACCAAGAAAACTATCAAGAAGTGCCTTCCTATCAATTCTAATATGGTCCCTACCAACCATAACATGATGATTATCAACCTCAAGAGGATTCTTATCAGTCTTGTAATGAAGAATAAAATGATCCCATTTATTTTACACAAATATACTAAAAGACAAGATATGAACTCCTAGTACTAAAAATAGAATCCATTCATAATCCCTATTATCACATTCCTCCTCCTCCATAAACCCCATCTTATATCAAATATTTTTTGGAACTCATACCAAAGTTGTTAGATAATGATGAATGAATGGGAACATAGGATGATGATTTTGATGTACTCTTTAAATATGATATGGAATGGTTAAGAGGTATTGCCCAAAGTTATATGCATGTGTTGGTGATAGTTGAAGAGGAAGAGGAAACTCAATGGTATATTGATAAGCAACTGTACTTGGAAAATAAGTGTGCCTAATGCTCAATAAAGAGACTTAAGAATAAACATGCTACTATTGGAGAGCCTCAAGGAGGATATTGGCAAGGTGAAACTTTTGTTTAAAAAAACACCTTTCCTTTTAACCAACCCAACTTGTCACTTCCCCATGAGCTTACTCAAGAAATTATTATTCCAAAATCCATTCACAAGCCCCCCATAATGTCTCATACTCCATCTCTAACCCATGATCCTATCCATCACCCTCCCACCTCATCCCTTCTTTAAAAATATCCCATATTGTGGGAAGGAAATAAAGAGGAAAGAGCTCAAGCCATAGTTGGTCAAGAAGATGTCATGAGTAACTATAAAGAAGAAATAACAATAGGGACCCTCCTTGGTGAACACAAGTGCAAATTAATATTTTTTAATGAAGAAAAGGATGTTTAAGATCTTATTGTAGCTATCCATACATAATTTTGTTGAGGTGTGAAATGATAAGTACTTGAAAAAGAACCCATACCTATTATCCAGATGAAAAAGCCCTTGAACATGAAAATAATGAGGAAGAAGAATTATGGAATAATTTTCATTCAATAAATCAATAATTTTGATATCTTAGTGAGTAAACCTCTTCTCCTAAGAATTACACATTTGATCATGAGGTTTTTGATGATCATAACAAACATGAAGTTGAATATTCTATCAAGAGTGAAGATGAAATTCAAGTCACTATTTAAGAAGTTTCAGTCATAAAATATATTGCCCTTAAGGAGAAATAAATAAATCAAATTGATGTTGAATAACCCTCAGATGAATTAGAGCATAAATAACACCAACTTCATGACATCATAGATCAAGAAGAAAAATTTGTAAAAGTGGTGGCTCTCAAGGACAAGGAGAATAAGGATGATTGGCAATAGAAAATGGAAAATTTTCATGAGCTTGAATAACTCTTCCAAGTTGAGGAACAAGTACATGCGAAGGTGGAGAAATATTTTAACATGGTGGAAAATGACCAATATTGGGTGGACTATGCATATATCCTTGATGAGTTTGAAGAAATTACAGCTGAAAAGAAACCTAATCTTATTGAGATCACCATAGAAACTAAGAAATTTTGTCTTGTTGAACCATAATTGAAGTTTATAGTTGAGGAGTACTATGAGAAGGTTGAGGTTATTGAGATGTAAGAGGATTTCATCTCCATAGGTGCTATATTTTTATCTTCTTTGATTTCATTGAACATCATGTTAATGAGGCTAGAAAATATCATGAAGAAGATGGAGGCATCAATGCAAAGGGTTAAAAGGAAACATGACTCATTACTCCTTTATTTCATGGATACATAAAGGATTAAAAATTCCCCTTTGACCTAGGAGGAAGGGTTTATTTCAAGTTAGTTTATTTTTGAGTTAGTTGGTTTGGTTTGTGTGTGTGTTCCATAAGTTCTCATCAAACACATGTGTGTGGTGTGTTGTGTTGTGACTTGCTCTTGATGTTTATTATGTTTTGGTATATTTAAAGGTAAAATATAATGTCATATATATGTATAAGTTACTCAATGGAATAATGAATAGGATAAGGCTACTAGTCTTGGGCATAGCAAACATACCACCCCTTGTAATTGATAAAAAAAAAGTTGACTATTTTGACTACAAGTCAAAATAGGTCAACCCCCTATATTTAAAAACTTTTATAGGGGCTTATTAGGGTCCTATAAGTTGTGTAATAGTCCTATATATTGATCATTTAATATGTCATTGCCTTTACTACATCCATTTTATCCCCTTATGCCATTTCTAGTAACTTAGGGTCATGTTTGGACTATTTAATGAAAGTGTATGGTTACCATTGATGTAAAAGTGTTCATCACTATTAATAAATGTCCAATATGTTATATAATATTATTAATTATAAGTATGTAATTGAATCTTGAAGTTACTACATTGAAACAAGAAGAAAAGTGGTAGTTTGGATAGTTTTAGGTAGTTGTACGACTTATAGAGGAGAGTCGCATGTGTGGAAAAATTGTGGAATGAATATTAAACTTCAATGAACTTATTTAAATGATTTATCAACTTTGGAAGAATAAAAATGGATAAAACCATTCTACTCCTCCATCACTCCACTAGACATGTAAAATAGGTCAACAGGTCTTATGATGGTATAATCAGTAGGAGAGGTTTCAAGTTAAATTATATTATGTGGTGTTAGTATAATTGGTTTGATTCAAATTCATTTTATTATCTCAAATATTGGTTTCCCATGATTCATGAACCATTCTTAATAAGTTGACTATCTCATTTTGCATACTAATACCCACACCCTACATGTTTTCTTCTTATATGACCTTGTCAATACAAACCACTTATTGAAATTGATTATAGGGGATGTGTACTTATTTATTTCATGATTTCCATCTTTGGTTTCATGTTTTTAGGTTACTGGATGAGCCAAATAGCTCAAGTTATAGGTTGAGTGTACTAATGGAGTTGTAAGCAGGTTTCATCAACTATAGAGGTTTTCATTTACTATAGTGATTTAAAATGAAGGTATATTGATGTTTACACCTCTCACATGTCATGTAAATAATCCACTCCATTTCCAAAATCAGTTTTAAATGGTCTCACATGAATTTTTTAGTCAAGAAAAGATAACACAGTCAACTATATGTATGATTTTCATACATAGTCAGGTAAAGGAGAACCTTGTTTAGCCATGATGTCCAAACATGAGGTTTTTTAAATGATGATATATATCCTAAATTAAAAACAATACTTTTGATCCATACAATGGTATTTAGAGTTTATATAAGGTACCAATTCTTACATATGCATAAATTTTTGCCTTGCCTATTTTTGTATGTACACTCTTACATTTCCCAATAGAGGACTATAGGGTTGTAATATAAGTGTTTAAACTAGTCCGAGGCTTTTATCCAGACTAGAGGTATGGATGAGCTTCATAGCATCACTAGTGAAGGTATACTATTGGTTATGGAACTATTCTACCATGTACATAATTAGATATCATACATTCACATACATACCCACTAAATACATACCTAGAGGAGGTTAAGCATGTTAGAATGAGTTTTTTGACTTATTTGGAGTATTTAAAGGTTGAAATATTAGTTTTAATAATTTTTATAGGTATAATATTGATCAATGTCATCTACCATGCATATTATCCATGTTTCATCTTCATTTCCTTATTTGTAACTATGTGTGCACCTACAAGAACCTACAAGAGATCTGAACATCTGGAATGAAGGTATTTGAGAATGTTGGATATCCTCATATAGGTTAAGGATTTTAAGATGCTATGTAAATTAATGGTGATGCTATAGATTAGTATATAGACTCAAGATTCATGTTCATATATAGAGAATGAGTTTCAAGGATAAGTTACCTTAAAATATCCAAACAAGGACCTAGCCATTCTTTTGATATTTTCATGATGAGGCATTTTGAATATGTTGTCTAGTCTAATGTTTCCATTATGTAGTCTAGGTGAAAGAGTAGTGAGTTGGGATGACAAAGGGTTGTTTGGTCAAATTATTATGATTATATAAGAATCCCAGTCTATGCATTCTTGTAGTGTGGAATGTAAGTATTATCGACAATGTTATAGGTTCAAATGGTCTCTCAATACACCAATATACAATGGAAGCCTACCTTTTGGGAAAATGACTCATTTTGAATAAAAATGACATTATGTTTATCCTTAGGATAATAAAAATGGGTTAATATTTAATATTTGATGTAAACCATCACCTACAAGTCCCCTTTGATGATAGAATAGTCACCTATAGTCTGATTATAGTGTGACAGTAGGTTAGAAAAAATAATTTGGGTGTTGGTAAATTCCAAAGTACATTGGTATGAGTCAAAAATAATTTGAAGTGAGTTTAAATAATTATATGAGGTCTTATAACATGAAATAAATACCAAACACAAAAATATACCTACATGTATATTCCTTTCTGAGTAGAAGCACAATCACAATTGACTGCAACTAAGCTTGGCAAAGTGGAAGGTATGCATTGAGAGTTTGACAAAGGTTGGGAGTGATGAATATGTTTTAAATTACTTAATTTTAATGATGAAATCCTCATGATATGTTTGAGATAGGGTAGGATCCTTTTTCAAAGTACACCTATAGTTTATGTCTAAGAACCTTGCATAGTCAATAGGGTTAAGTAGTCTCTCTTGAGTTTCATGATATTTGGGGGTGATATAATTGTAGTCTAACTATATAATGTTGTATATATTACCTTAATGACCTAATTAATACCATAACATAAACGTTTTTACTAAATATATAGGGGAGATACCCTATGTTCTATCTTAGATAGAGAGTACTTCAGGCAGTCAAGTCTGCAGGCTTGAGAAGTGGGTGATAAAGGGAGGTGTCAAAGAGGCTTAGAGAATTGAAAATAAGGTATGAAGATTTATATCTAACATTAACTATAATTATTTAAGCCTAAAAAATCTAATAAGTTATGTAGAGAAAGATTTATGTCTTGAGTGTAGACTAGACCTATTAGGCATGAATTAGGCCTAAATCTCTAAGAGGTCTCAATACTATTTATAAAACTGATTAAACCTCCCAATACATTTGATAGCATTCACAAAGAGGTATGATACTATATAGAACCTTTATCATGTATAAAAAGACATGATAAATCCATTTTATTGGCTCAAGAGTATACTAGGGTATCCAGAATGTAGGGAAGGACTCTAGAGGCCAAGTTTAAAGGCTCATAGTGGTATAAATATTTAACATGGGAACATAAGGAGTTAGGATATGATAAAGAGGGTCATAATAAAGTTTCTAATGTAATTTTTTAGAAGACTGAATGTTAATATTGTATTAACAATCCTTAAGAGCCAAAACATCTTAAAACCCTTCATAAGGACTTGATCAGAAAGAAGTTGAAGGAAAGGCATACAAATGAGCTAGTTTGAGTGGGAAAGAAATTTGAACTTATAGAGAAATACTTAGGGCTCTTTCCCATCAATTTGGTTGCTACTGTACTTATATAAAGAGGGTAAAAAAATGGACTTCTTTATAATTTTTGGTGTTTTTTTGGTATAGAAGGGTTTCAAGAGATGAGGGTCACCTTGGGAGATAGAATGGGACCTATTATAACCTCTAATTTTCATTTCATGCTTAAAAAAATCTCACAAGTATCTCTGTTAACACCTTCATCTTAGCCAATCTAAATTATCATAGTGAACAAAGATTGATCACCAAATGAGAAGGTGATAACTCCAATTGGGAGGCCTTTTAAGGTTTGTTTGATGGATCTAGAGACTTAAATAACCTTTATAAGTTCCATACATTCCCTTTTATGGACTAATTTGAGAAATTGAAACACACTTTGGTGCCAAGTATGAGAGGTGAGTAAAATAAGGGTGATTATGATTGTAGGTAGTGAGAAAACTTGGCCAAAACAATATTGATGATTAGGTACACATTGAATGCATTTTGGATCTTGTTTCTAACCTCCTCTTCATAGTATAATCATGTTATTTGTTCCTATTCTATTTTGGAGTGCTCATGGAAGGCTAAATGATGAAGGTAGTTTTAAAACATGTAGTTGAAGAGTCTTACACCAAGTTTAAAGAGTTTCATGCATTAGAGAGACATTTTTACAAGTATACCTCTATGTGGTCTATTCTATACTTCATTTCTCTATATATTTAACTCTTTATCTTAGATTAATAAGTGTTTTTGTGACTCTTGGACTTCATTTTTATCTTTCTTATCTCAAATTATATAAGTAATAGTCATTTTGGCTATTGTTTAATAATTTCACATAATGTATAGAAAATCCCTAGTGGTTTGATGTTGTATTTTTCCTTTGAACAATAAATTTAATATAGTTTTTAGTTCATGAAATTTTTTTATTATAGTGAAAAGTGATGTATGGTGAGGTCTAGTGATTCTATCCTTGCTTCTCCTTATATTTTCTTATCTAGTACAAGGAGTTCTCATTCTAATAGGCCATATAGAGTGTAGCTAGTTTTTTTGGCTCCCTTAAAGTGTGAAAGTGTCCTTGGATTAAAAAATATGATCTCTAGTCTACTTACCTTGAGTTATCTCATGCATATCACCTCTATATTGAAATACTTATGTTAAAACATCTTAAGAATTTGAATCTAGTTTGTAGGTCTTATTTATTAGGGGAATAAGTATGATATCATTGTGGTAATATATATGGTGTATAACCCTCTTATATTATTTTCATTTCATTCATATGTATTCCCCTTTTACCCCAAGTAATCAGTTAATATAGGTGAAAGTATTTCAAGGTAAATTTAGGGAGTTAGCCCTTAAACCTAGGGGTCTACTTCTACTATAGGTAAACCCACATATCTAGAAGTATTAGAGTGTTTCCCAAATTTGGAGGAGGCTTAAACAACATCTTTTAGGGTTCAAAATTTGGTGACAATATTAACATTTCACTAATGAAGCTTATGGAGGAAATCCTACATAATAACAAAACACTATCAAAGCTTGTCTCCCAAATAATCATCATTATAACTTTGGCTTATGATACATTTGAATATATTTGGGCATAATAACATAATACAAAAATATATTATAGATCAATAGGTATGGCTTTATATTTATATCCTCAAAAGTTAAATCTCACCCAAGGTGAGTTAAGGTTGAGTTTAAATATAAAATGAATTCAAACTAACCTTAGCTGAATTGAGTCTAACTCCAGTTGAATTAAAATTTGTCATGTAATTATAATTTTTAATTAATAGGCATGGCTCTCAAATTATATATTTTTATATATTTTGGAAGAGATTGATAACTCATAAAGGCAATGATAAAAAGGCTTGGTATTTTTAATTTTGGAATTTCCCTTTTTAGATATTCATTAATCATAGATAGATAATTCAACTAAGCATTTAATCTTGCTTAATTATATGACTCAGTTTGATCAGTATTTTATCTCTTTTTATAATTGTTCAAGTACCCCACTTAATGTATCCATAGGCCAAACTTCTAGTTGTTAGGTCACATGGTGATTGAGGCTAAATCCATGAGAGGTTATTATTACATATAGGCCATTATTGATAGGATATTGTTATACATTTCATTTAACCAATAAATGGATTGGTGTCATTTTAAACTAGGGTAGTATTCTATATCTATTTTTAATGAGACCATTTGATATTGAAGTTTTAAATTTCATTATTTGGGAGGTTTTACTTCTGTTGTCTTTTCTAAATCCTAAAAATAGTAAAAAATCTCTAACTCTAATTTATAGGAAAGTAAATCTAAACTATTTTTTAATTGAATATATAATATTGGCATTCACACCATCAACATACATAAATTAAACATCTATCATAAGACATATAATGTCCTCACTTGACTTGCCTGATAGGGTAGGATAGCATGATGTTCAAAATCTGAGAATGCTATTTTATGTTTCTTGAATATCTTCTAAAAAATTCTGAATATGAGATGAATTAACAAACTTACTCTAATTAAAATACACAATCTTGCTTGAAATAAATCTTCTTGTATTGAATGTAAATAAATCTTACTTATAAATAAAACACATTTGCATTAAAGGAAATTCACACTTGCTTAAAAATAATCACACTTTGCTTTGAAATGAAATAACTTTGCATTTAAAAGAAATCAATCTTATGAAATTACAATCTATAGTAAATTAAAAATATCTCAATTAAAAAATACTTATAAACTATTAAACTAAAAGTAAAAATTTATCCTAATCCTTGGAGAGAAGCGGGCCCTTGATCCTTCCTCAGAATAGGAACTACTTTACCTAGTAATAAATGGAAATGTTAAAATCTATTTCATTCAAAAGAACATATACAAATATGAATTTTTTTTAATTTTAAATTCACCAACTACAACTTCTAACTTTCTCTAACAAAATCAAATGATAAGGAGATGTGTATTTAAACACATCTCAATATCTATTCATAGAGTACAATATCTTGGTGATCTCAATGCCCAAATCAATTTATTCAAAATATAGACAATCTAGGATTCAGATCCCACACTTTTAAGACAACATTAGAACTGACTCAACTAATTATAGACATAAAATAATTAACATATACTGAAGATACTTATCCAATTTTACAAAATCAAGATACAAATATATCTAGATTATTTTAGGCCATTACAATGAATGGTAATGTCTAAAATAAGATATCTAAATATCTAAATTCTATTTATAGATATCTTTAGAATTACTATCCTGATCAATAGGGTTTAAGTCGTCTTCAGAGCATGTCTGGGTATCTTCAAAAAATCCTAAATAGATCTTCAAAGCATGCTTATACTTCTTTGAAACATCTTGTATATGTCTTTAAAGCACACTTATAAAATATTTAGATCACTTACAAAGCATATTTGGATTATCTTTAGAGCATTATATCTTTAGATCTCGCTCACTGAATCCTTAAAATTATAGTCAAAAAGATTTGTCAAAATTATGTATTTCATTCTAAAAATTACCCCACCATTGGGATGTGTTGTTGTACTCAAAAATATGTTATTCATCCAAGTTAGACACAATAACAAGGTAAAGAATCGACAATAAATTACATACAAACAAAGAACAAATTGTATTCATTTCTTACTTAGATAAGACTAACTATTAATGTAACGCAATATATAACCAAAGGCAACACTTTATGGACAATTTATATAGATATGATGAGCTATATGAAATGTTCATCAAGTACCCCAAATAGGGATTACTCAACATGTTTATGAGCATTGATGAATGATGCATGGATGAAATTGGGATGTTTAGTGATTCTTAGGCTTAATATATAATAATTGGTAGAAATCAATCTAAATTTTAACCAAAATCTAGTTGTGTCCAGAATGGAGTGTATATAGTTTTCCCCTATTTGTAAAGGAATTTCAATCTATAGGCACAATAACATCTTATCAAATAATGAAAAGTTCTTGTATCCCTAATTCCCCAATAGGTGATGGATGAGTCCTAGATTCCCCCTCAATGGAGTAGTTGACAAAGAAGGTTGACGATCAATCCCTTGAAAGAAGGAAATGATGGGACCAAAAATGTAAAAGGGGTAAAAAATATTGATTTGCTCACATGAAATTATAATTAGTGGTACAATGAGATTCCCCAATTGGAAAGATAAAATGGATGATTTTACCAAAGGTGATTATAATCATTAGCATATCAAGGTAAAAAAATAATGATTTGCCCAAAGGCAGTGATAATCATTATCAAAATGAAAACATGCCCCAGTTGGGAAAATAGAGATAATGATTTACCCAAAGGAAATTATAATCATTAACACAATGAAAATTTCCCTAATTGGGTAGATAGAGATAATGATTTGCCCAAAGGTAGTTATAGTCATTAACATAATGAAAACATACCCTAGTTGGGTGGATATAGATAATGAGTTGCCCAAAGGTGGTTATAATCATTAACACTAAAAACATGCCCCAGTTGGGTGGAGAATGATAATGATTTGCTTAAAGGTGATTATAATCATTAACACAATAAAAACATTCTCAAGTTAGGTGGAGAATGATAATGATTTTCTTAAAAGTAAATATAATCAATAACATCTAGATAGATTGAAACATAATTATTTTCCCAAAGGTAGTTATAATCATTGGCCTAATAGTTTAGATCAAAATATAATTATTTTCCCAAAGGTGGTTGTAATCATTGGCACTGCAGGTGGGACACTATGGTAAATTGGACAAGGGGGATTACAAAATAAATCCATATGCATAGAATAAAATTAATCTAGTATAGAGGAGAAAGATGAATTTAGGCAACCGACTAGTATGGAGATGCACATCCTAACTAACAAGGATTAAAATTCATTCATGATTTAATTACTTTGTATTTGGTAAATAATTTAGAAATATTAGGAAGTTTTTAAGTAACCAAGGATAAGTACCATGACATCATTGATTGTTAGATTCCTCAATATAATTTTTGCTATAACACATGATGGCATGCATCATGATATAAAATACCATGATAACTTAGCTAAAATATGCATAAGGATTGATACATGATCCAATAAATAATCAAGAATAATACACCAATGATATAGACCATGATGAAAATGTTAATATATGAACATGGATATACTTACGTATAATGTTCAAAGAATCACCCAATGAATATAGATATATGAATTTAAGGTACAATAATGAAAGAAAAAAAAAAGGTAAATAAATAAACAAATAGGAAGACAAAACATGAATAAACAAAAAATCACAACAAAAAACCAAGAAACAAAAAGTGAATAAAATAATCAATGGTTAATCATAATGTTAGGATACATAAAATACAAATTGTGCATTCATGTGTAATAGAGGTGTTACTCTTGGCAAGAGGGTGACCCTGAAGCTAGACAATAATGACAAAAGTATAAAAACACAAGAACAATGGAATAAGGTTACTCCTAGCCTATAAGGAAATATACACAAAAGATGGAAAACATTACCTCTAGGCTATAGGATACAACAAAAGAAACAAATAAAATTGGGGTGTGGATAGAATAAAAGGAAGGGGTAGCCAAGCTAACTCCAGATGCACTAGGCAAGTAAATGTTACCTATATAGTTCCATGGATGCAAGGTCTAACTTAAAATTAAGGCCAAATGTAGTTCTCCAATGATATGGGATAGAATAAATTGATAAAAAATAAAACACGATTATGTTGTAGAGTAAATATGGGATTGGTCTCATAAAATGGTGAGAGTGTTGAAACATAGAGTTATTGTAAAATAATGAGAGCATAAGATGAAGCCTAGTGGCCATTAATGTATCAAATTTGAATACATAATGTGTATAATATAAACTCAAAAAGATGGAAAAAGCATACGACTAAGGCCAATAAGGATGGGGAAACTAAATGATAAGTGGTTATTTGTGAAATAGTTAGGGGTCCCAAGATCCTTAAGAAAAATAAGTGGTTGAATAGAAAAGAAGGTGCAACCAAGCTAACCTAAAATACCCCATGTATCCAAGTGCTACCTACATAGTCTGTGCAAATCTTAGGATGATGTAGTTCTCATAGAAATGGGAGGAAAAAGACCAAGGTTGTCTATAAATAAACTGAATAAAGAAGATTGCACATACCAAAAATTTTAACATATTTATAACTTACATGGAAATTCTAAGTCAATTTTCCTTATTTTATGATTTTCATGATTTTCTAGGTCATTTGAAAATGTGTTTGAAATTTTCTATATATCTCAACTCGATTGAGGATAATGAGATACTAAACGGTCCAACTCATAAAATGGGAAGAGTGTTTAAACTTAATTTTTTCACAAAAGGATGAGAGCATGGTAAAGGATGACTGAGATGACCTCAACATGAACTGAGTGTTGCCTACATAGTCCCATTAAGACCTTAAGTCACTATAGTTCTACCTTATAGTGGATGAATCTGACTAGGTAACATCAAGTTATTAAATTAGGCAAATGGCATAGGAATGGCAAGGTGAATTGGCAATGAATGATAAAGGTGTTGTTCCTAAAATGCCAATAAGAAGTTATAAGTAAGAAAAAATGGCATAGGTTAATGATATTAATTTTTACAAAGGTAGTTATAATTTTTAACATGAAGTGGGATACTGATTTTCCCAACATAAGTTAAAATAAATCAGACTTGTAATGAAATGAAACAACAAATGAAGAATACAACTACCAAATTATTGTCATACAAGTCTAAACTACTACCTCTATCTAGAATACTAAATTGATTGTTGAAACTTGATTTAAATTCCCTCATTGAAGGTGCCCTAAGAACCAATGGAATGGAACCAAGGTCAAAGGGTTGGGTAGGGAGGGTAAAAGGAACTTTAGTCAATAGGGAAGGCATAGTAGTTCAGTATATGGTATGTTACATATAATATGATGATATGGTACAATGTAAATGTGCCTCATAGACAATAATTCAAGTCCCTTAAGCAAAGTAACACTTAAGGTGTATGATATTCATCAGCTCTTCAAGTTCATCTCCATCTAGTGTAATGAGAATATATGCTCTGATGCCATAATTTTAAATAATGATATAGGGGCCTATCTAATTGGGTTTGAAATTACCCTTCTTATTCTTCTTGGCTATGGTGTTCTTTTGGTTTTCTTTAAGAAAAAGATCACCAAGATCAAACTCTCTATGTTTTACTCACCAGTTATAGTGGGCACAAAGTCTTTTTTGGTATGATTGAAGGATATTGATAGTGGCCATGCATTTTTCATCAACTCTAGATCTTGTAAGTGAGCTAATCTATAATATTCATCATTTATGTCATGTTTCAATGAGATATGTAAAGAAGGTAACTTGACCTCGATAAGAAGAATGGCCTCAGTGCCATAAACTAGGGAATATAGAATGGATCCTATTAGAGTATGATAATTAGTGAAATATTCCTAGAAGGCATAAAAGATTTGGAGGTGAAAATCATAGCCAACATCATTGATAATCTTCTTAAGTATATTGACAATGGTTTTATTGGATGCCTCTACTTGGCCATTACCTTATGGTTAATATGTGGTAGACAAATTTTGGGTAATATTGTACTCAACACAAATCATTTTGACATCCTTGTTCTTAAATGATCCACCATTATTAGATTAAATGTCAGATGGGATACCATATAAAAATATAAGATGATTGAAGATGAACTTGGAAATATATTTTATAATCATGTAAGTGAGGGGTATAGCTTCAAACCACTTAATGAAATATTTGGTAGCAATAAGGATGTGTTTATGGCCATCAGATGAGGTAGCTTTAATCTTTCCAATGAGATCGAGTCTCCATGTTGCAAAAGGCCATGGTGTAAACATTAGTTTTAGTGTTTTGTCTAGGGCATGAATCAGATTAGCATGCCTTTGACATTTATCAAACCTTTTAAAATAAATAAATATAAATACATCTATAGTTAGCTAATAATAGCTAGTATTTAGGAGTTTTTTGGCTAGGATGGCCCCAATAGTATGGGATCCACAACTCCATGAAATTCTTGATATGCTAATTTTTATTCTACCAAATTTAAACAAAGAAGCAGAGTCCCATCAAAGATAACATGGTAAATGGTTGGGCCAAGTAAGGTATAATGTGAGACTTGGTGGGTAAAGGCCTTTCTTTGTTTTCACAATATGGATGGTGGTATGATATGGTCATGAAGGTAACTAAAGATGTCTAAATACCAATAGAGCTAGGATCAACAATATCACATATCATTATGATAGTTGAAGGTTTATGAATAGGTGCTAGAATATTTTTAACAAGAAATTGATATTCTTTTGCCTTATCTAGGTGATGAAAAAAAGAGCTAATTGTGGTCATGACATCTTCTATATTATTACTAGCCTTTAGTATGGGTCTAAACTATATGTTGGAGATTTTTTGTTTGAAAGTGTCGATCATACACTTGTATGGTACTAGCTTGTCATCTTTGGTCTGAAAGTGATTTATACCCTGATTGAGGATTAACTAAGAATCACCATAAATTATGAGATGTTTAATATTACATTATAGTACCTAATGAATCCCTATGATGAATGCTTCATATTCAACCTTATTAATAGTACAAGGAAAGTTGATATAGAATGATTTAGGTATAAGATCCCCTTGTGGTGTAATAAATAATAGGCCTACCCTCAATCTATGTTATGAAAATGAGACATCAAAATATATATTTCATGGTTACTCCTTAGGAGGTGTTTCAATGATGGTCATTATGGACTTGTCTTAAAATTGAAAAGTGAGGGGTTTGGTATTTTCAAGAGGAGATTCAACAAGCTGATTTGTAAGTACTTATCTCTTTATGGCCTTTTGTTTGACATATTAGATATCAAACTCACTTAGAAACATGATCCATTTAGCCATGTAGTCTTTTAAATATATCTTGGATATTATATACTTGATCACATCTACTTTGGAAATAACTATGGTCTTGTTGTTAAGCATGTAGTGCCACAACTTCTTATCTGTAAAGACCATAGCTAAATAAGATTTGTTTATGGGTGTATAATTGTGTTCATACATGACCAATGTATGAATTAGATAGTACATGGCATGTTATTTTCCATTATCATCATGATAATCTAGAAGTTCCCCTAGGTCTTTGTCTATGGTACATAAGTGCATCAAAAATGGATTTCCTGGCATTGATAGTAACAAAATAGGTGGATTGGCAAGAGATTCCTTTAGGAACTGAAGGATTTTTGGAGTTATTCATCCCAATGAAATGTGATAACTTTATTTAATAAGTGTGTAAATGGATGACATTTTTAATATAATTATGAAATCAAGCATCTTATAGATTGGATTTTTCCCTACAAACTACAAAGCCATTTCAAATTGGAAGGTAGCAACATTTTAGTAATGGATTACACTTTGGCAAGATCAAATTCAATGCCTCCATGAGAGATGATGAATCATAAAAATTTGATTGAAGTGACACCAAATAAACACTTCTTAGGATTAATTCTAACCTTGTATTCATGAAGCCTCTCAAATATTCTTTATACTATAGTTGGATGATCAACACGTGTCTTTAACCTACCCAATATGTCATATACATAGTCTTCAATAATGTCATGCATCATATCATGAAATATAAAGATCATGGCTCTTTGGTATGTGGCCCTAGCATTATTGAGACCAAATGGCATAACCTGATAATAAAATGTTTCCCATGGAGTGGTGAACATTATCTTGTGTTGGTCTTTTGGCAAAATTCAAATCTAGTTGTATCTTGAAAATCCATCGATAAGTGAAAGCATTTTGTACCCTATTGTGGAGTTAACTATCATGTCAAAATTCCATAAAAGAAAGCTATCCTTGGGGTAGGTCTTGTTTATATATCTAAAATAAATGTATATTCCAATACCTTTAGGATTCTTACTAACATTCACAACATTTGAGATCCATTATAAATAGTCAATTGGTCAGATGCATCTCACTTCTAAGAGTTTTTCCAAATTTTATTTATGAACATAGTAATATAAGGATGCATCTTGCATAATTTATGATTCACAAGTTTAAAATTAGGATTTACAATAAGGTGATGTACAACTAAGGTAGGGTCCAAACCTAGCATGTCTGAATAGGCCTAAGTAAATATTTCAACAAATTCTCTTAGAAGGAATGTAAAAAAATCACATTCCTCCTTAGTGAGGGAGGTACCTAATTTGATCCATTTTGAGTTGTCTGGAATATCAATGTTAAATTTCATAGTATCTTCTACTAGGATATTTGATCCATCTTCTAGAATGTTGGAAATGATTTGAATTAGCCTACAACTAAAAATTCCTCTATTTAGACTAGATCTTCAATCTCTCTTAAACAATATGAATTTGAATCTCCTAATGGTATGGATGGCCATGTCACAAATACTATTGGAAATTCTTATGAAATCTGATCAAAGGCATGTTATTATGCATAATTGAGCTCAAACCCAAAAACAAGTTCATCATTGGTAGTCTCTTGAGCTTCATTTAGGGAAAGGTGAATACCCCCATATATGGTGCCTGAAATAGGTTTTTACCAAAAGACTGGCCTTTATCTTTACCTTTACCTTGGTCTACAAGTGCCTCAAAGATGTTTTCACTTTGGGACCTCAATGCTTTAATCTTTTATTTTTGGCTAAGGTTTTTCACCCATTCTCCAAAATAGGCTACAAGATCTAGTTTGATAGAGAACCCTTGTTTTTGGTATCCTAATGGAACATTGTCTCTTAGGCATAGAAAATCACAAAAGGCCATTCTTAAACTCATCTACAGGCATTGTGGATTCTTGTTGGTCCCAAGATATAAGTTGAGGGTGATAGAGAGGAATTAAATTATTTTGGCTTAATGAGGTAAGGCTATAAATGATATGAATGCCAAACATGTTGGTATTGGAAAGGTATTCATAAATGCTATGATTAAAATCTACTTCACTACCAACATCATCATCACTAGACATTGGCATTAAAATATGAATAAGATATGTGGAGTCATCCCCAAGTGGTTTAAATATAAGACCATAGGTTCCTTTGTATCATGTTATATAAATTGTCTCAATAATACCCTTTTGATTCAGCTTAAGGCCTCTTCATTCATAGGATTGGTTCTCCATGATCTTGATATGGATGGGATATTTGGAATTTTTATAAAAATTGACCAATTTGTCAATATAAAACCATGATTCATCATTGGAAAGTTGGTCCTCTTCTTGGCCGATGACCGGTGTGAAAATGATAGGAGCTAGACTATGAAGTTTGCCCTTTCCCTTTTGTTGTCATTCCATACAAGGTGGCTTGGATTTAGGTCTTCCATATGACTTGAGGTTTTATGGAATCTTGGTAATGTGAAATGTGTCATGGGTAAAATACTCTCCTAGGTCATTAGCTAAGATGGCAAAATGATTAGACATTTTAAGAAGAGGCATATCTAAACATTAATCAAGACTATCTGGGTCTATGCAATTGGCCTCTGGTAACTAAAAAAGTATTTATTTATCTTTATCCTTTTTAGGATCTAGAATAGGCCAAATCTATAGTTATAACTTTTATACTCATCCTCTAAATATTTACAATTTTCATAAGGTTACAAATCTCTATTGATGGTGACCTCCTTGCTTGAGTGAGATCACTTGAGACACTGGTGCAATATTGAAGGGATTGCATGAATTTCATGTATCTAAGGTATACCTAAGAGAAAATTTAAGATATATATAGGTCTAACACATGACAAAGTGTGTCATGGGTTAAGGGCCAAATGATAATCGGAAAGCTTACGATGCCTTGTGATTCATGTTTTTCATTATTATAGGCCTTAATAATGATTATTTCTAGATGTAGATCATATTTTGTATATCTAAGATGCTTGATGATATTCAAAGACATAATATTTAATACCAACACATTATGTATGAGGACACAATTGACTTTTTGTTACGTTATGATAACTTCAATTTATAATAGATTGTTATAGATAGGGCCAAGGGATGACATATCACTTTAGTCGAAGGTTAATTATTGGTTTGGGGCTAGATGTCCAACTAAAGATTGGAATTTATCTAGGGCTATTTTTTTTCAAACTTGGGATTGGCCTATAAGTTCTATTAATATGTTCTTATGGATAGTAGACATACAAAAAAAATCTAAAATGGATATTTGTATAGGTGTCTTTTGGATTTATTACAAAATATCATATGTCCTTTCCTTAACATTGGTATATGTATTATTCTTAGCCAACATAGTGGCTTGGATAGGTTTTTTAGTATAAGGTTATGGGCTAAGAATGGTAATATTTCATCACCAAGTTGTGATTGCATAATCAGGATTAGATACATGGCCATTTTTTCTAGAAAATGATGATGGAGAGGAGTCAGATAGGATAAGTATTAATTGTTGGTACACTTATTTGTGGTCATAGGGTAGCAATGAGCTATCATTATAAGGTCCCAAAAGTAGTAATCCCTATTTTCTATTTCACTTATTTATAGTCCTAGATCAAGGAAGATTTATTGGCATAAGTAGATTGATTAGAATTATTTGGAAATAGCCTTGTTCTATTATCACTTGATCTAGGATTTATAGTGATGGTGGAAATGTGACCTCCCACCATATGACCTACAAATTTGGTGTAGCCATGTGCAACTTTATGGTAAGTCTATTGGTTATTGGAATCATTATAGCCTCAGTTCCTCCCATTCAGTTGACATTGTTGTTATTATTGTTGATATTGATCTTGTTGTCATGATTGTTGATAGTGTTCTAGCCTTCATATTATTGTTGTTGATTGTTATTTTTATGTTATGGAAAAGGGTTTTGATAGATACCCAATTTTTGATTGGATGTAGATGATTTATTATCCAATATAATCTCCCCATATTTTAACATATTTTCAATGAGGTGTTTTATATGCACAAAATGGTGTAGATTATGTCCATGAACATTATGGTATTTATAGAACTCATTCACTCTATACTAATCTGGGTATGGAATACCCTAAGGATAATGCTTTAGTCTTGGCCAACTAATCATGTTAGTTGTGGCCATCTTATGAAACACTTATTTAATACATTTTCCAAGGTCATTAAAGTCTCAAGGAGTGGGTTTCATTCATGGAGGAGGGGTTTGTAAAGGTAGTGGTTGCTGCATTTATGGAGCAGGTCTAGATTGCTATGAAGGTTACACTTGTTGAATAGGTTATTAATGAAGAATAAGCTACATTTGTAGCATAGTTTGAGTGGATGGTGTTTTCACCATTTAGACATGACATAAATCAATTATTATATTACTAAAATAATTCTTATTACAATTTAAATTCTTGGAATTTTCATTATTACTAGCCTTTGTTAGTATCGATGCTTGCACTTGGACTTGGTTTTATTTGTAATTCTGGCTTATTTCTTGGTTTTGGTTATAAATTTGGTTTGATAAGGTTAGATTAATACTCATTTTATTAATAATGTCCTTTTAAATAAATAAACCTTTGTTGATTATATCTTTGAAGGTATGTGCACATTAAATCCCTAGATGATAGGATATCTCACTACATAGATTTTAGGTAAAGATAATGGTTAATTACTTATATGGTAATCTATGGGTGAAGAAATTAGAAAGTGATCTCCATATTTTTAGATATATTTCAAGGTTTTCACCAACTTTCTACTTGTCTTGAGTCAAATATACCAATGAAATCTCATGTTCAAGATTAAAGGAGAAACAATGCACAAATTTATTTAAAAGGTCATCAAAATTAGATATAGAATTATTTTGAAATTTTAGGAACCACTCCAAATCCTGCTCTTTTAGACTTCAAGGAAAAAAGAAGTAAATAATTGTCATTATAAACCATTGACTAGAAAAAAAACAAAGAATTATGTCAAATGAGCCTTAGGGTCTCCTTTACCCTTGTATTTATCAAATTTTAGTGGTTCATATCCTAAAGGAAATGGTATCTACAAATAATCCATATTGAATGGGTATGAACACATGCCATCTAACTTTAAATTCTTAGTATACTTCCCTACTTGAATGGCAACAATTTCATCTTTCATTTGATGAACTTCTTATGCCAATAAACTAGATGGAACATGTGGTTAAGGTTGAGGCTAGGTGGTCAAAGGTGGATTACCATGACTAGGGTATAATAGAGGTATGGTTTGTTATAGAATGTTGGATTAATGAGATAATTGATCAAGAATATGCAACTACATATTAGGATGTAGTTGTTAAATTGCACATGTTATTGCATGATATTCTGGTTTGGATTCAAAATATAGCCCTAGATTTGAGTGAATTATGGTTGTGATAGAAGGATATGGCTTGGGTAAAATACTATGCCTACTAAGGTTGATTAGGGACTTGATACTAAATAGTCAAACCTAATTGAATAAGGGTAACTTATTATGGACCAAGGCCCTATCTTTGGATATGTGACACATGTTATGCAAAAGGTAATTACTGCCTAATTAGTACTTATTGGATAATGACACCTCTTTGTTATGTGAACACCTATCATCACTTGTTGAGGAAAATCACTAGTCTATACTTGAGTACCTAAACCCTATGGTTATTTTCTTGAAGAAGCAACTAGTTGGGGATTAGAAGTAACTTATTGTGGTTGGGATGTAAGAGTTATTACCCCTTGATATTGTGAACCACTCATGGTATTAACTAAAGTCACTTGTTGAAAACTATGTTTTTGTATAATTAAACCACTTTGGCTTGGATTGGAAGATACTTATGTGTTATCCACCATATTTGACACATTATTCTGCATAAAATTAGTAACCACTTCTTCAATAAATAAGACATTATACATGTCACCAACTGAAGTGATTTGTAAAAATGGGTATATAACCAAATTATATTGACTTGTTAATTCAATTAATACTCTTTTTGAAGGAGCTAACTCTATCAATAGAGCATTTGACATGGTCATGGCATTAAAATTATGTGCAAGATTCAAAAAAGTTTGATATACTTGTTGTATTTATATAAATTGTTCCTCCATGAGGCCATTTACTTTTATAATCATATGTGGGTATTGATACAACATCAAAACAAGTTCTTGAGGATGGTTAGTAGATGCCTAATAAATGGGTTGGTTTTATGGTATGTTGAGAGGCACTCTAACTAGACTAGGAATTTTCATGGGGTAAGTCTACCAAAAACACGGTCCCTATCTCCATGGCATTAACTACAACCTCATCCTTTTTTTCAATCAAGTGATGATAAAATAAATAAGGATCATATGTTGATGGTATAATAACATAATATAGTTATTTTTGAGCTTGTTCTACAACTGATGGTATGCTAGCATGATATTACATGATTTTCTCTTGGTCTTACTCCAAATAAGGAGGCATGTTAACTAAATAATGGAATAACAGATCTTGAATTTGTTCCCCATATTGAGAAGTGTAAGAAGGATAATAATCAATCTCATAAACTACATCATCACCATAGGGGTCTTGAACAAAGTTATCATTCATAACCATGTTATCATAACTTGGATTGTGCATGGCTCTACTATGAGTGTAAGGAGAATATCCAAATCAAAATTCATCATTCTTGATCATGTTATCATAGCCTAGATTATACATGGCTCCACTATAAGTGTAACAAGACATATCTAAATCAATGACTAATATTTTTTTAAGATAGGTATAGATTTATACAAAAACTTAGTGGTCTAAACTTGGTATAGGATTGGAGATTCTTTTCTAAAATGGTTTAACATCAAACTTGGTCTAAAATGGTCTAAAAACAAATGTCAAATGTCAAATTATTTATACAAAGGGTCAAGTGGATGAGTAAAACTGAATGCCAAACTTAGGTAAAGTGTTTCAATCAAATCTAATCTAGGTATAAAAATGAAAAAAGGTTGTTAGGTATTTGGTAATAAGGCACAAAGATAGGTTTAAAACAATATATGTCTAAAATAAAGAGGTAAGGTGCTAAGAATCTTGGGAACATGACACAAGAGCTAGACTTGAAATAAAACAAAATGGAAATTGCTAGGTATTTTGGGAACAAGACACATAAGCTAGACTTTGAAACAAAACTAAGTCAAAGAACAAACAAAAATTTGTTAGGTCTTTTGGAAACAAAGAAAAAAATCTAGACTTGGCACAAACTAGGTTTAAAATGAAAGAGATTTAATCTAAAAAATTCAAAACACTTTGACATAAACTAGGCATTCAGATTTAAACATATACTTGTCTATTTGAAAAAAAAAACATTGGACCTTAGGTATATGGGAGATATCCCACTTCCCAAGTTAAGGCATAAAAATATTCCTTAAATCAATGAAGGAATTAGTCTAAGTTGCATAACCCGAAAGTGAAAGGTAAATACTTAAGTTAAAATTACACGAGTCATAGGCATAAACCAATTAATGTTTAAATCTAAACTTGTCAAGACTAATTTTGAACTTGATTTATAATGCGAGGTTCCTCAAATAGACAAAAAGATAGATAAGGACGAATGATATAATGAGATGAGGTATAGACCAAGAAGGCACATATGGTTTCAAAATTTCAATTTGGACACAAATAAATAAGTCTTTGAAATAATTTGAGCAGTGTAATAATGTTATTATGGTCTAAAGGTATGGTGAATGGTTTATTTAAAAATATTTAAAGCACAAGACTTGGAATGAAATGGGTAGCATAATAACTCTCCTTTAAAACAAGTCACACACACACACACACACACACACAAGTTTTGATAAAAAACTAAGGAAAATGTGTGATGTCAAATGAAAAACATAAAGCCTCTTCAAACAAAGGAGTGATGTTTAAACATGACTTATTTTTGGATGCGGTATGATAAACAAATAGTTTTGACTCAAGACCATACAATAAAAAAGACAAATGACAAAAACCATGACTCATTTTTTGATGTGGTATGATAAACAAATATTTTTGACTCAAGACCAATGAATGAAAAGGATAAATGACAAAAACACCTAAGTATAACATCCTAAATCCTAAAATTGACAAAGTTGTTTCATAATATAAAATTCTATCTATATATTTAATCTTGAGAGTATTTTAAGTTGTTAATCCAAAAAGTAAAATGAACATGAAAATTAGGTGTTTTAATCCCCCATATTTTATCAAGACTTTATATAATGACATGCAACTTTGAGATACTCACCTTGTATTGATAGTATGTTTGTAGTAAGTGGGATTATCTAAACTATCAATTTTCATTCATTTCTAAATGGTCCCATATGTGTGGATAACACTAGGGTGCATCACATCATTTGGATCCACATTAACTGGCTTGATGTGAAAAGGTTTTATCCTTTTCACAATTGCTACATCTATCAATTGCTCAATGTAGTGTTATTTCTAAGTTAAACATACTTTATGAGGTAGTCTCTTACTAGCAGAGCTTGCTTAAACACTCAAATAAGCATCCTAGTAAGTTAACCTCAATTTTTACACCCTTACTATGGAGTGGGGTTGAAGTGATACTGGGAGATGAATTCTTGGGTCAACACTTCCCTATATAACCCATGGGGAGGTAATGAACTCCTACCCATAAGCCAAAATACATGAAACAAAGAAAGTGGAAGGACTTTAGGGTCATTTTAGGGTCATCCAAATTGTTTAGATTTTGGGGATGGCCTAAGTGACTTTCCTTCCACATTTTTGGACAAAAGTGACAAATGCAATAAGTGAGCATTTTTTATCACCCAAGTTTCCTAAAGGGGATGGGGGGAGAGCATAAATGCATCAATCATCTTGCTAAACAAACACTCAATAAAAAAACATAAAAATGAAAACTCTTATGACTATTTAACTAAAGTGTGATTTCATTTTTATAGCACCAAATGAAATATGTCATGAAATTTAGCTCTTTACTATTGTTTTAAAACTTCTAAAAATGAAAATAACTTAAGCAAAATATTTTTAAAACACCAAATGTAGTGGTTTGGATCTTAGAGTGCTAAATATGTCTTTTCTTGGTCTTTGGGTCCTACAAAATATGTTAGGGGCTCCTTGTGCTTAGAATCAAAATGTAAGTGGGAAAATTTCTTTTGAAAATTATCTCTTAGGTTTTAAAAAATTTACACAGTGAAAAACCATAGAAACACATAGCAATACCACAAATTTTCCTATAAAACTATAATTATTGACATAAACCACAAGTTTTTGCAGCACAAAATCATAACTATCATAGTTATAATGTATAACTTAAGAAAATATCACATAACTTGTTGAAATAATGCAACTTACCTTGAAAAACAACATAGTTAGTGGAAAACCACTATAGTTAGGGGTAATATTTTGATTGTTAGTGTAATATCATAGAATTTAGGGTTATATCATAACTATGAAGGTAATACCATGACTACAAATTTGTGATACTATAATATCATGATTTTTCTTACAACATAATATAGTTAATAGAAAACCTTGATAGCTAAAGATAATATCATGATAATTATAATAATAATATGAGAGTTAAGGTGATATCATGATTATAAAGTTGTGATATTATTATAATATCATGACTATAGAGAGTAAAAATGCAACTATATAGATTAAATTCATGATTTCCTATAGAACTTCTGTGAGCTTTCAATTTCCACTTTCTTGATCAACAAGTTTGGATTTTGACATGAAAATTGTTAGAAGGATGCCCTAAAATGCCTTGGAAAGAAATTTGTGGGGTGTGGGTCTCACTAGGCATGGCATCATGTGAACAAATAATACTTAGGGTGGAGGTTAGTCCTATGTTAGTCCAATAAAACAAAATCAAAATAACACACTAAACACTTAACACCTATAGCCTAGACATTAGGGGGAGCATAGGTAACAAACATATAAATGAAAACACAACTAGAATACAAAAGAAATAATTATTTTACCTTATTTGGAGATTTAAATGGATTTTCAAAGTAGCTTTCTTGGTTTTTGCATCAACAAATCTTCATCAATGGAGATTCATTTGCCTCACATTTCCTTGGCACGTTTTCTTGGTTGATTAGATTATGGATTTGGCATGGTAACATTGCAATAACAAAGCTTATGGAGGAAATAATTCATAATAACACTACAATAATAAATATTATCTCTCAAAAAATGAGAATTGTAACTTTGGCTTATGAGATCTTTGAAGATATTTGGGCATAATAACATTACACAAAAATATATTAAAGATCAATAGGTACAACCTTGTGTTTAAAGCCTCAAAAGTTAACTCTCACCCAAGGTGAGTTAAGGTTGAGTTTAAACATGGAATGAGTTCCAACTAACCATAGGTGAGTTGAGGTTAAATCTAATTGAGTTAAAATTTGTCATGTAATTATGATTTTTAATTACTAGGCATGGATCTCAAATTAGATATTTTTAGATATTTTGGAAGAACTTGACAACTCATAAAGGAAATGATGAAAAGGCATGATATTTTGAATTTTGGAATTTCCATTTTTATATATTCATTAATTGAAAATGGATAATTTAACTAATCATTAAATCTTTTTTAATTAGATGATTCATTTTGAGTATCATTTTAGCTCTTTTGATAATTGTTCAAGTGCCCTATTTAATGGGTCCATAGGCCAAACTACTGGTTATTAGGCCATAAGGTGATTGAGGATGAATCCATGAGAGGTTATTGTTGCATATGGGCTAGTACCCAAAATAGGTATTGTTTCACCCAAATCTTGCACCCTTGAATAGAGTATTTAGGTCTCTTCTAGATTTGGGAATCATTGGAACATTTCTAGGCATGTGGGTACACCTATAGAGGAAATGAACCTTTGGATTTAAAGGGATAGTTCTTTGAATGTATCTCTACAAAACAACTTATATCTAAACTAGTTTTATTGAAAGGAAAATTATTAGAAATTATAGAAAAGGTAAGCCTACTCTAAGAGTGGTTATACACCAAGATTATCTTCCATGTGGATATCATATTTTTATGCATAATACAGTGAAATACATAAACCAATTTCAAGCTCTAAGGGTTATAACACAAATATTTTAGTATAGAGGTGAGATGTATAAACAAACACAAGGTAAATGAGTTTAAAGGTAGATTACACATTCCAAAAATAGTCATACACTTACAATAATTTAACACACTTAGACACATTCTACATGACCTGTTAGACCAAGAACTCTTGTTCAAGAATGAAGGATAAAGGGGTAGAAGGATGGAAAATCATCACTTGATATCACTATACATCACTTAAATGCTTAGATAATTATTCCAAAACTTGAAAGAAATAGAATAGTAGTAATAATTTAAAGGCAAAATGTGATATAAATCTAGCAAGGCTTTACCATACACTATGTGGTTGTTTTTACACTAGTCTAAGGGATATATTTATAGTAAAGAGGAAGAGAGAGGAGGAGGCATTTAGCACCAAAAGGAGGAATAAATCTATTAGAATTCTCCATCTTCAGCTATAACCATCTTTTCCAATGATGCTCATTTGATCCATCTGATTGATCCATGTCACCTTAAGTGGTTACACATCTAGCTTGATCTTCAAAGATGCTTCCCCAATGGTTGTGCTAGCAAAAAAAAGATATTTTTGAGTTGAGTAATGGCATCAATGTGGTAATGCAAATGAGTTTACCTATTTTTGATTTTTTTTGATGCTTAACAGTTTCTCAATGGCCCACTAAGGTGTGTAACAGTGTGGGAAAGAGTTTTTTTCATTTTATTTGGCCTTAAAGAGGCAACCACCTAAAGTATACATGTATGCTTTCATGGAATTTTTAAAAATCCTTTGAAAACTCATTCCATCTTGACCAAGTGAAATGATTAAATCTTACAAATCTCCTCAGCCTTTTGTTCCTTTGATTGGCCATCAAAAAGTGACATAGATCATGATCTAATCAATGGTGAGATGAGCCTCATTTGCATATGATTGGGACCCACTATTTAAACACTAATGAATATCTCATCACTTTGAATTTGACACCCATATATCCATCACTCTATTGGTATCATTCCTTTAGACTTTTTGTTTTAGAAAAAAAGTCTAAAACAATTTTCCCATGGACCCTTTTCTCCAAAAGAATTAACCTCTTAGGCCCCTTCTTTTTTCTCTGAAACAATATTTCTTTTAGACTTTCTACAAGCATCCCTTTGAATTTTTTTTGAAGGACACTTTTTCTGAAAATAACTCTTTGAGATTTTCATTTTGCCTCTATGAAATCCTAAACATGCCCTTTGGGATTCTTAGAATGTCCCTTCAAAAATCCTAAAAAGGACACTTTCTCGAGAAAAGACCCTTCAAGAAAGTGTGTAGGGCACTTTGCATAAAAAATACCCTTTATAATTTTTTTAGAAGACATTTATATGAGAAAAATACGCTCCAAAAAGATTGTTTCTGGCAAAATGTCTGAAACAATTCCTTTGAAAAAGTTGAAAAAGCCAATTCCCTTATAAATTTTGCAATGGACATTTTTCTCAAAAATATTGCAATATACCCTTTAGAAATCTATTTAGGACACTTTTAGGAGAAAAATAACTTTTGAAAGAGCACCAATTCCTTTGGAGAAAAGTAAGTGACCAATTCGTTCAAAAAGATTATTTCAGACAAAAGTCTGAAATAATTCCTATAGAAAAATGCAAAGGACCAATCCATGAGAAAAAGACCCTTTGACAAAATGAAAATTTCCCTTTGTAAATATTGAAAATGTCCCTTCACTTTAGAAATTATCCTTCATAAATCTTTAATTTTACCCTTTCAAATTTTTTTAGAGGATCCTTCCATGAGAAATAATTCCTTCGGCCTTTTGAAAGTGACCAATTCTTTTGGGATTTTTGTTTTAGAAAAAAAGTCTAAAACAATTCCTTTAAAACTTGAAAAAAATATAAAACAAAGGATTTTAAAGGAAATAACACTTGACACTTTGTTTTGGGATAAATAAAGTATGAATGCTACACTTAGCCAAAGTGAAAAGGTGCAAAACTTGGGAGTAAAAATGGCTAACATTCTTGGTGATTCCTAAGGGGGCATTCATACTATGCCTAAGACCAATTGCCTAAATCCTTCCATTGGGCATGGATTTACACATATAAGCATATAAAATGACTTAAATATACCTTTATATCAAAAAACACACTATCTAATCGATCACATGCACAAAGGCAAAGATGCACACTAAACAAAAGGAAGGAAACACTCCTGTGCTACAAAGCACTTAGGGAACACAACAACAAACCAAAACAAAACTAGAATAAACACACACACCTAAGATAATATTTAAAAAAACATGACCTATAAGAATTAATATCAAAACTTTAGATGTATCCCATTCATAGGGATAAGAAATTATTCTCCATTCATCTTGGTCAGCTGAAAGGAGTTGTTTTGCTTGCACTTGCTAATGATGTAAGGGCCACTCCACAAAGTGTCAAACTTTATATGTCTATCTAGTTTTTCTCTATCCTCATCCCATTTTATAACTAAGTCACCCTCCTTAAACACTCTTGCACTTTCTCTTTTATCAAAGGACTTCTTCATGAGTACTTGGTGGTGCTCCATGGCCTTGTGTGCATTCTCTCTTGCTTCTTGAGGCTACATTCATTTTGTCAAGATGATTTCATTGGAATATTTTCAAGTAGTTCTAGTTTTTGTGTAATTTTTAGAGTAGGGAGTTATTTAGATATGAATAACCTATCCTCTCTCCCATAAACAAGAACAAAGGGAGAATTACCAATTGATTTCTTAGGAGTAATTTTACCTACCCATAAGGCTATTTTAAACTTATTATGCCATGCTCTTTGATTATTTTCCAATGTCCTCTTGATGATGTTGATGAGATTCTTGTTATTAGATTTAATGAATCCATTACCTTGAGGATAATATTTGGATGAGGTACTCAATTAAACTCAATTCCTATTTGCCTAATCAAAAGTCTTAACACTTATGAAAGCAAGTGCATTATCAGAAATGATAACATGGGGAACTCTAAACCTTGTTATAATGTTCTCGTAGAACTCCAAGATAGCATTTTCACTTTCCTCCTTCAAGGCAACAACCTCTAACCACCTTATGAAGTAGTTAGTGGTAGTCAATATCCATTTGTGTCTAGAATTTTATGGAGGGTTGATCACACCAATGAAATCAAGGCCCCATTGCATGAAAGGCTAGTCTACTTGGATAGGATTCAATGGAAGGGATGAATTTTTTTTGTTTTCCTACAAAGAAGGAACATTGAGGACACATATTAGCCCAATGGTAAGAGTCATTAAAAAGACTAGGCCAATAGTAACCAGCCCTCATTATCTTTGTAACTATCATCCTAGGAGAGAAATGACCTCCATTGGTACCATTGTGAAACTTTTATAGCAGCATATCAAATTAATCATTATTAACACACCTAAACAACACACCATTCATGTATTTCTTAAAGAGAACACCATATAAAAAATAGTAAGGAATGGTCTAAAATCTAAAATACCTCCCTTGAGACTTGTTCAAGCCATTGGGGCAACCACCATTTTGAAGAAAACTAATGATGCCTTGTGTCCAACTTTAAAATTGTATGTGATCAACTAATTGGGGGATAACTTGGTTGATCAAAACTTCCTCTTTTGGCTCTTGAAAATATGAATCTAAATGCTCACATAATCATTTTACTCTTACCAAGTTCATCACCTTAATATCCAAATCATACTCTATTACTTTGGTAATATACCTAGCTCTCTTTTCATTAAGGTCTTTGCTTAGGATAAACTCCTTGGTGTTAGGATGATAAACCATGACATGTATCTTATTTTTTGAAACCATGTATTTGAATTTATTCAATCCTCTTATCATAGCTAGAACTTGCTTCTCAACAAATGTATACTTGACTTCATAATCTTCTAATCCTTGGCTAAAGAATGCAATTTGTTGCTCTACCTCTTCATCATTATTTTGCATAAGCATAGATGAGATTGTATCAAGGTTAGAAAAGGTATAGAGTATAAAATATTTGGCAAAGTTTGGGTTCAAGAGAGTATGAAATTTTGTAATTACTTTCTTTCTTGCCTCAAAACTACTCTTATCTTCATTTTCCCAAACAAAAACTTGGTTCTTCTTGAGCATGGCTATGATAGGCTTTACCATAGTTTGAAAGCCTGGAATAAACATTCTTACTAAGTTTATTTTACCCAAGAAGATTTGAATTAATTTCTTGTGTTGAGTCAAAGATAAGCCTAGAATAACCTTAATCCTATTGGGGTCAATAGATAAACCCTATTTTGAAATAATATGACCCAATAGCTTACCTTCATGGATAAAAAAGATGCACTTTTTTGGATTAAGGGATATTCCATACTCCCTACACTTCTCAAACACCTAACTTATATGTTACATATGATCATTATCACCCTTTGAAAAAATAGTTATATCATCAAGGTACACAAGCAAAAACTTATTGATCAAACCCTTAAAATCCAAGTCCATTACCCTTTTAAATGTAAATATAACATTATATAAACAAAATGGCATCTTATTGTAGGCAAAGGTCCCCCATTTTGTAGTGAAGGGTGTCTTTAACTAATTATCTTCATTTACCAATATCTAATTATAACATGAATAACCATTAAGAAGTGAGAAGCATTGAGAACCTAAAATAACTTGTAGAATTTTTTCAATGGGACCTAAAATAACACTCTATTAAGATCTCAAAAATCCTCACAAATTATGATCTCTCCATTCTTATTTTAGGTAGGTATAAGATTAGCTATCCAAGTTGAGTTTTTGATAAGAAAGATAATCCTAGACTCGATCAACTTGGTCAGCATTTTCTTCATGAGTTCCTCTATCTTGGGATTGATAGGCCTTTGTTTCTACTTGACTAGTTTAGCTCTAGGTTCTAACTCAATGGTGTGATGAGATATACTTAGATCAAACCCTTTCAAATCTTTTTATTCCAAAGAAAATATGTCATGAAACTCTTTGCATAATTTAATAAATGTCTACCTCTGAGACAAAGAACATATCTTAAAAAATTTTAGAAGCTTGTCCTTGTAAATCATGACTCTCTCATATTTATCTTCTTTCATGGACATTCTCACTCTTTATTTCTTCTTTTGATCATCTTCATAAAAAACACTCTCCAAAGTAATAAGCCCCTTAGGTATCTTATTTGTATTTAGCTAAATAACTTGTTCTTCATATTGATCATGTAGTCTCTTTTGGTTCCTCAAGGACAATCCTACCTCATTTTATAATAAGTGTGTAATGTTTTCATCACTTTCAAACACTTTCCATGACACTTCATTATCTATAATAGAAGGCCTCACAATGACCTTGATATGAGACTGATCTTTCTCCTTTCCTATATTAGCAACTGCATCAAACTGTGCTCCTATGGCAGCCAATCTATCAATGTGTTTATTTGAATCCCTTAGTATGGGTTGTATGTTGAAGGCATCAAATTATTCAAGTAGGTCCCATACCCTATGATTATAGGATTTAAGCAAGGGATTCTTAGCTATAGCTTGATTTCTCACTTGGTGGATGACCAACTCACTATCCCCATAAACCTTCAAATTCTCGATCCCTCTCTTCTTTTCCCATTAGAGGCCATGATCTAGGCTTTCATATTCTACCACATTATAGGTGAAACGAAGTGGAATATATATGAGGAATAGTATTGATTATTTGATGGAAAAACTAACATAATGCCAAATCCTACACTGATTTATTTCTTGAGCCATCAAAAAACATTTCCCAAATCCCTTCAAGTTCATGATCTTCATTAGTGAGTGAAGGAATGGAAACACCTTTTTCATGCATATAATAAACTTATAAATCAATTTCTTCTATGAATTTATATGGATCAATTCTATGTGTTTTAATTTTTAATGTATCAAGGAAAAGATTATAAATACCTTCAAGTGGGGAGGATGATCTACCATCCAAGACACCTTCTTATTCTTCTTCTTCTTCTTATTTACTAATTAGATAATTTTGACTTGAATTTGTCTCTGTGTATGGTTTAATATAAAACCTTGCTAAGATCTACATCCTTATAGTCACCTTGGTCCATATCTAGTTTTAAAATCTAAAAAATACCAATAAGTATAAAAGTACCCTCCTATCTTAGCCATCAAGTACCTTGATAAGAAGATAACAAAATGAGTTGGAAGGTCTACCACCACAACATCTTCTAAAATGAGGAAAATTTGGAAATCATATAGAAAGACTTTCAAACCTCTGACTAATCCCACTATCTTGGTTGGATTCCCATCAATATGCAACACACCTTTACTATATGGTTCATAATTCAATCCCAACTTATCAGCCACCACCTTAGGCATGATAGTGGTACTAGCTCCAATATCTACAATACAATTCTGAACCAACTTGTCTCCCATAATGAGTGTGAGGTAGAAGGGTGGAGGGTTTTTAGATTTGGTGGAGGGATATAAGACATGACTTGGATTATTGGTAAGGGCCACACTATTATGTTTTTAATTTTGAGGAGCTACATGAATGCTTGTGAGTTGTTCTTGTAAAAGCTCATTTTGACTAGGCATATGAAAGACTTCCCAAAGAGATATGCTTGTCTTGGTATTCTTCAAAGAATAAAAAATATTTAGAGGGGAAATATTCATCTTTTCTTGAATTATTAAAGGTAGTCATGGGGTCTAAACCTAATACATTGTAGGCTTGACAACTCTACTTACATTTTAACTTTGTTGAGGAGCATGACTAGTAGTAGGTATTGCAATAGGGTTCACACTTTGTGGCCTTGGAAGGGCATCACATGGAGTCACATGTACCCTAGAACATATCCTAGAGATATCCTATTGGCTTGTGTGTTGGATGAAATTGATGTGATTTAATTCAACACATGATCATCTTTCACTTGAAAGTTCATCATACCTACACTCTAGTTGCTACCTTCTCCATGGATATCCATTTGCATGAGATTCACTTCTTATAATGTCACATAAGGAGTAGATTCTTCTTATGCCAACAAATATTGGTCATATTCTCCATTATCACACATAAACTGACCTTGAGTTTCTCTCCATTGGTCCAAATGATTCTCTCCTTAGACCAAATTAGCATGTACTAGGACAATAGCCTTTGTGGAAGGAGTAAAATTAGGATTATAGGCATTGGGATGCCTATTGAAAACTTACTAACCTTGTCTCCTTCTTTTTTAGTTGTATTGGGGTGGATCTCTATAGCCTTGTTGAGGATAGTATTGATGATTAGGTGGAGCATTTGCCTAGAACTGAGCTTGCTTGAGCTAAGCTCATAATGACTAGATCTCCTCATCTTTGTCTAAAACATTATCCATCTTCTTGGGAAAGGTTATTAGCTTGACATTGGCATTAGGAACTTGTGTTATGTTTGGAGATTAAACTAAACTATGAAACAACAAAGGCATGAAAAATCTTGGAGGTAGCTTTCTAGCTTAGATCAAGCTATTCTAATCTTCAATAACTATCTCATATGCATCAGTACAGTATATCCTCCCATTAAATATAACTTTACTACCACATCAGTATCGATAGCCTTAAGATAAGTGGGAAACACAAAGTTAGGAGGAGGTCTCATGATAGGAAACAACCTATGCCATGTCCTTTGAAATCTTTCATTAAAATCTCCCAGAGATTCATTAAGGCCTCTCTTTATCACATTCAACTGGTGGATTAGAGAAGTATGGTCACTCTTATTCTCAAATCTAGTTACCAATAATTCCCCAAATCCATCACAACTTGTAATACAACCATCTTCTAAATTTATATACCAATCAAGTTATTTACCTCTTAGAGACATGGCAAGAAATCTAATGGCTATATTGTCTTAGGTGACATTATGGAAGATATAGAATTTTGAAATGTCCCTAATATGCTTAGATGGGGTAATAGGACCATCCCCATTGAAAATATGGAGATTATTTGTAGCATTGAGAGGAATAGGGTCATATGTAGGAAGGTCAATTGGATTTTGGGTGTTGAAGGCTAGGAAAGGTTGTTTCATATCCATTTATCTTATTTCCTCTTAATCTCCTATTTATCCAACTTCCTCAACTTCTTCTTCTTCTCCTTATTCTTCTCCAAAACCTCCTTGCCAAGGGTCTATAAGCATTAGGAATGGTTCAGGGTGTTGTTCTTCAAGAAGAGCTTCAACTAGAGGGGCTTGATGAGAAATCCTAGATGACCTAGTCAGAACCATGAAGATTAACATGGGAAAATTGATCTACAACTAGAGATTCTCACCTTTTATAGTCTCCAAATGATATATTAAGAATATTTATACAACCTTAGGATTATCAAGACCAACATTCACTTTGACATGTAAATCTTCAGGACTAGCTGTCCCACCAAGCATGCCAAAATTATTGTCTCTAAATATTACACCCTAGAAGAGAGTATTTAGGTCTCTTCTATATTTGAGAAATGTTGGAACACTTCAAATAAAGTGGGTATACCTATAGAGGAAATGAACCTCTAGATTTAAAGGGCTAGCTCCTTGAATGTATCTCTATAAAACAAATTCTATCTAAACTAGTTTTTTTGAAAGGAAAAGAGTTAGAAATTATAGAAAAGGAAAACATACTCTGAGAGTTATGATACACCAAGATTATCTTCCATGTGGATATCATATTTTTATGCATATTATAATTAAATGCATATACCAGTTTCAATCTCTAAGGGTTCTAACACAAATATTTTAGTATAGAGGTGAGATGCATAAAAAAACACAATGTAAATGAATTAAAAGGTAGATTACGCATTCTAGAAATAGTCATACACTTACAACAATTTAACACATTTAGATGCACTCTATATGACCTATTAGACAAAGAACTCTTTCTCAAGCATGAAGGATAAAGGGGTAGAAGGGTGAAAAATCATCACTTTCTATCATTATACATCACTTACACACTCAAATAATTGGTTAGATAACTTGAAATAAATACACTAGTACTAATACTTTAAAGGTAAAATGTGATATCAATTTAGTAGGGCTTCAACATACACTATGTGGTTGTTTTTACACTAGCCCAAGGGTTGTATTTATATCAAAGAGGAAGAGAGAGGAGGAGGCCTTTAACAACAAAAGGAGGAATTAATCTATTATAGGTTTCCATATTTATCTGTAACTATCTTTGCCAATGATGCTCATTTGGACCATCTAATTGATCCATGTCACCTCAAGTGGTTACACAACTAGCTTGCTCTTCAAAGATGCTTCCATAATGATTGTGCTATCAAAAACAAGATATTTTTGAGCTGAGTAATGGCATCAATTTTATTATGTAAATGAGTCCACCTATTATTGATTTGTCTTGATACTTAACAATTTCTCACTAGCCCACTAAGGTGTGTAATGGCATGGGGAAGAGTCACTTCTATTTTATTTGGGCTTGGAGAGGCAATCACCTAAAGTCTATGTGTATGCTTTCATGGCATTTGTCAAAATATTTTGAAAACTCATTCTAGCTTGACTAAGTTGAATGCTCGAATCTTGTAAAGCTCCTCAACATTTTGTTCCTTTGATTGTGCATCAAAAATTGATGCATATCATGATATGATCAATGATGAGATAAGCCTCATTTACATCTTCTTGGGACCCACTATTTAAACAATAATGGCTAGCTCATCAAATTGAAGTTGACATCCATATAGACATCACTCTATCGGGACCATTCCTTCAAACTTTTTGTTTCAGATAAAAAGTCCAAAACAATTTTTTTGTGAACCCTTTTTTATGAAAGAATTAACCTCTCAAGCCCCTTTTCTTTTCTCTAAAATAATATTTATTTCAAAATTTATGTAAATTTCCCTTCAAACTTTTTTTGAAGGACACCTTTGCTTAGAATAACCCTTTGACATTTTCATTTCACCTCTCTAAAATCCTAAACATGCCCTTCATTATTCTTGGAATGTCCCTTCTGAAAGCCTGAAAAGGACACTTTCTTGAGAAAAGACCCTTCGAGAAAGTGTGTAGGGTAATTTGCATATAAAAGACCATTCAAAATTTTTGTAGAAGACATTTCTATGAGACAAAGACCCTTCAAAAAGATTATTTTAGTAAAAATGTCTAAAATAATTCCTTCAATTTTTTTGAAAAAGCCAATTCCCTCAAATTTTTTGCCAATGACATTTCTTTCAAAACTCTTGTAATGTACCCTTAGAAAATATGCTTAGGACATTTTCAAGAGAAAAAGACCTTTTGGAAGAGCACCAATTCCTTTAGAGAAAAGTAATTGACCAATTATTTTAAAAAGATTGTTTTATACAAAAGTTTGAAATAATTCCTTTGAAAAAATGTGAAGGACCAATCCCCAAGAAAAAGACCCTTCAAAAAAATGAAAATGTCCCTTCAGAAATATTGAACATGTCCCTTTGCTTTAGATATGATCCTTCAAAAATCTTGAAATGTACCCTTTGGACTTTTTGTAGAGGATCTTTCCTTGATAAACAATTCCTTCATGCTTTTAAAAGTGACCAATTCTTTTGAGTTTTTTGTTTTGAATAAAATTTACAAAATAATTCCTTTTAAAATTGAACAAAAAATCCAAAGCAAAGGCTTTCAAAGGAAATAACAATTGACACTTTGCTATGGGGATAAACAAATTTTGAATGTTACACTTAGACAAAATGAAAAGGTATAAAACCTAGGCATAAAAATGGCTAACAGATATGCCTCAACATGATTCTAAGAATTTATGAATGATGCATGAGTGAAATTGGGACATTTTAGTGATTCTTATGCTTAATTTACAATGTTTAGTAGAAATCAATCTGAATTCCAGTTATAAGCTAGTTATGGAAGGTATGGGGTGTCTACACCTACAGGCCTACAAACGAGCCTTAAGAGTTCCCAAAATATAAAAAACATGGCATGATATTCATGGAAATCTTGGATAATGGTTTTAGACTTGTAGATGGGTCTAAAGAGCTTTAAAACTTTACAAATATGTCAAAATGTGATGCAAATCTACTTATGGGCTTCGATCATGATATTGGACTTTATTTTGACATTATATCATGAAGAAAACTTGTAAAATTTTTTATAGGCCCTTTTTAACTTGTAATCTTTCATTATTAAACCTACAAGACTATTAGTACTTTGAAGGACCCTAAAGGCTTGTCCAAACCCCTATCATGTTTTATACACGATTCAAATCCTCAAGATTGAAGCCATGGAACCTACACATATCTCTCAAAATATTCAAGACATTTTCAGAGTTTGAAAAGGCTCTAGAGGCTCTTGAGAAACATTACAACTTCAAAAAACCTCAAAATTGGTATCTCTCTTATTACATAAGCTTGCAAGCTAGTTTCCTTATTTGAAGTTTTATTGAGTTAATTTAAATGTTAATATCCTTGTGAATTTAATTCATCCTTAATTGGGGTTTTATGAGTGTTTTAAACCATTATTAGGCATTTATGCCTTCAAAATACTTGTAACTTACATCCTCGATCTCCTAGGGTTTAAGGGAGGTTTTAGGCTAGTATGCCATCTTACTCTTAGAACCTCATGATTAGTTTATTATTGATTTATATAAACAAAAATAATGGTATCCTTACGACCCCATCAACATTCTCTAAACCTTTTATAGATCCATGCACTATAGGAAGAGATAACACAACATTTTGTAAGAAACCCTTATAATCTCTATGCATACAGGTCTGCAAGTAGGATCCACATGATTTATTCCTTATTAATGCATATAAAAACCATAATGGAATGTCATAGGACCATTATTATCCCCTACAAACCTTTCATGGACCCATGCACCTACAATATGGAGATATCACTTGATGAGGAAGCCTAATTTTGCAAGAAGCCTTCAAGTTGGTTTTAGGTTGGTTTAGATAGCTATGCACTTCATTATCCTTATTAAAATACCACAAGATATTTTTAAATTGTTTAAGGCCCCTTTTATCACCCATCCTATTCTCATTAAGTTTGAATACCTCTATAAATTTTAGTTTTTGACTTCAAGACTAGTAATTTTGAACAAGATTCTTCAATCAATTTCACTAATACGGTTCATGATGAGGCTTGAAACTTGTTCAGATGCATAATTTGAAGTTCATAGAGACAAAATTAATTCTTATATGCATTTAAAAGGATTTAATTCCTTAAATATTCACCATAGACCATTCTTACTTAACCTTTCTTTGTCTAAAACTAGGCCTGAAACTTGTTCGTTATGTTCAAACTTGACTTCTTGAACTCAAAACTTGTGTTTATGTATCTCCTTCATAATTGATACCTTCCATTAGTAAATTTTCACCTGGAATACCTAAAAAATATTATTTTGATAGGAATTTGGATTTTATAACAAGTTATTGACTTGGAAATCATGATGAAACATGCATTTATGGATGAGGTGGTGGTCTCATTGAATGCATGGGGTATGTTGAGTGGAGTTACAAGGAATGAATATTAAACCAAATAAATATTTGTGTACTAAACATGGTAATTGAGGAATAATGGAAGAAAAATGAGGCCTTAATGAATTTATTTGGGTTTTGAAGGCATTGACCTCACCCTCAAGATATGGACAATGACCCCTAGACCTTTCTACTTAGGAGACATTGCATTGACAATGGATTTGTAAGACACTAATCATGTAATGAAATTAAAAAAGGATAGTATTAATTTATTAAAATTTTAAATTCATTTATACATTGATAACTATGTAAATAGACCCTTTTTAATGCTAAACATCAAATTAAGACCTCATTTAGGGTGCTAGATCACAACAAATGAAAAAATGTATGAGTGTGGATTATTTATAGGCATACATATGGTTAGATCATAATGATGTCTCATGAAGATGTTTTTAAACATTTCAACCCCTCTTTCATGACTTGAAAACTTGGTATAAACCCTTTTTAGACACATTTCTCATTGAATCACCCTAAAAAATACTCCAATTCAAACATGAACCTATGCAAGAATTTTGACAAACATTTTACATTGGTATACATCCATGTAGGCTCTAATAGAGGGAAATTAGGAATCATTGGTTATGTAATGGATCTTTGACAAAATAAAAATGACATTACATAAGACTTTTGATATATTCCTTGATGAATGACCATGCACATAGACCTTTTACCAAGATAACACCAACCTAAGATTCTCGAATATGCCTATTAGGTCTCAATGAAGAATAATCTACTTAGGAAACATGAAAAATCTTGGACATACCCAATCATAGGCCATAATAGTCATCATGAATGTGATATAGAGCTCATACTCAACTATTTTTTGCAAATAATACCCCTCTCCAGGTGTGTAAGTGTCCAAGGGATCAAGGGTGGTTAAGATAACCAACAAATATGCTGAGCAAGATAAAAATAAATTAATTACACAATCCATTCCCTATACTTTCATTAATGGATTCTTGTTATTTAGAGAATAAAATTGGATAAGAAAAGTTTCATATGATATTCTTTGAATATTCATGCATTATATATGAAATTATCAGCTATACGTATTTTATCTTATCCTCTCAAATTATGAAAGGATAGAAGATGAATATTCTCCTCATTTTGGTGCCAATATATGAAGAAGAATATGAATAGTTAGGAACTGTAGCGGCTATAAATATTTATTCTTGTATGAAGAAGTTGATGACTTTTTCTAAGATCAATATAGACTTGTTGTTTAATGGTTACCTGTTGTATTTCTTGTGTTATTCCTTGTATGTGTTATCATGTTTAATGTTTGGTTTAATTTATCTTAAATTAATCTAAATTTTTTGTAACCCTAAATAAAATTCTATTAATATTAGTTCCTTTCAATTTCAAAATACCTCATCTCTATGATGCTTTTGATAAATATGAATTCTATGTACTATCTTATGTAGACTAATAAAAATTAGCTATCCTCATCCTTAACATGTTGTGTTTAACTGACAACCTCTACTAAAAATGGTGTGGTGAGCATAAAAACACTCCTTCTAGAGGACTCTATGCTAAGATGGTTATCAGGACAACAAGATATTGAAACATAGTTAGACTAGAAAATATGGCACTTTGCAAAAGAATAATCCAAAAAGATGGGTCTCACCACGAGTGAAATCATTCAAGAACATATATACATAAAAATATATGAAATTTTATGGTTCAAAATACTTGAAATGATGACTAATTACTTCTATTTCAGAGTGGAAGAAACCATTACCTAGACCAAATAAAAGATATACTAGTTAGTGAAACTAATTGATTGGATAAGAGCGATAGACCACTGGGTTACCACCACTATAGATAGATACACTACTAAGTTCATAGTACAAGGCTATATATAATTATAAACTATGCATGACCTCTTTACCCAAGGAAATAGAGGAATTTATTTTATAACAACTACCTTTCCTATTGAAGATGTTGGTGGTAGAAAAGGCCATGGTGCCTACTCCAGCTAGTATGGAATAGTCACTTTGAGAATATGGGGATGTGTGCACATAATAGATAGATGAGTGACTAGAGATTGAGCCTAAATCCATAATGGAGACATGATGGAATAATATTCATAAAAAAACTCTGGATTTGGAAGGGGAACTATGATAACAGAATAGATGGAATAAATAGATGAATACCCAAGTAGCTATGAATAGAAGTAAGAATAGTAGTAGATTAGATGACAAATGAGTGTAAAAAAGTGATGAGAAAGATGATGAGTGAATTTCAAAGAAATATAATGATGTTGGATGCTGGTAGAAATAATGATAAGATGAAGAACATGTAGAAGAAGAGATGGGAAAAGAGGAATATGAGAGTAGTTGCGGAGAGAATAGATAGAAGATAGAAGTAGTGCATAGCTACAAGAAAGGGTATTGAAATAATAATAATAATTAGAAAGATAAATAAAAATAATTCTTAGGTTAATCATAGGATCAAGAACAATATATAAATAATTCACTGGAAATAATTATTCACTAGAAGTGTATGCATCCTCACAACCCAATTTTATATATCCTATTAGAAGTTTATAGCTAGCTGAGTAGGAGGAGAATAGTTAGGAAAAACCATTTTTAGATCACATGAACCATTGGGCATGAAGATTAAAAAAATAAATTAAGAATAATTTGAAGTATATAGGATTAGTTTAAGTTGAGAAAAATAAGAAGTACAGACAAGTAGAGTGCGTACAAAAATTCCTTTGGTGCACATAGTAGTATGCAAGCAAGAAAAATTAGGATGCAATCACCTTAAATAACAACTATGTAAAATACCCCATTTATACGAATTATTATTATGAATCAATTAGGATGATTCTTATATTTTTCCATCTATGATGGGTTTATAAACCCTGAACAATACCTGCTAACTTGTAAAATGAAATGACAAGGTAAGGGTGTCACTAATGAAAATTTACAAAAGTGAAAATAAATAGGGGCTCTAGCTCAGAGAGAATTGGAATTCATTTAAAATATATATATTCAATATTCAAGTCATAAATATGTGAAATATTGGCTCATCATAGAATTTAAGATTAAGAAATGTACTAGCTAGATAATACAAGACCTAAAAGAGATAAGGTAAAAGTCTACAGAGTTGGTCTGTGACTATGATCATAGATTTTTCGATGTAATGAATAAAGTAGAATTATATTTGATAAATAAAGACAAGAATGCATGGTTCATTGAAGAACTGTGAGGAAGTATTTGGTTTTCCATTGTGCAATCACAATATGAGACAAAATTAGATGCCATAGTTATTACACTATGTGTAGAATAGATCGAAGATTATGGAGAAGCTCCTGTTGTTAACTCCAAATTTGAAAACACATTATAGTCTTTCATGAAAATAATGGAAAAGTATCCTGAGATAAAAAAACCTAAATTGAACCTATGGTGTATAGAGTGTAAAAAAGGACACCATTAAAATAATTGTCCTAAAGTAAATATGGAATTATGTGAACTTTACTATGTAGTAGGGCATGCCATAACACACTGCCATCTTATATAGCAATATATCAAAGTTCCTTAGAATCTATATTGTAATTTCTACAAATAAACTAACCATGATGAGAAGAATTGTAGAGCTTTATAGGAACTTAAAGAGGGTATCTCCAAAAATGTGTTTGACATTGCATCACAACAAATCTCCTTGATGAAGCAAAAAATCCCAGGCTTGGAGGTTAATAATAATTGTGAAACCTAAATAATTCCATAGTGGATTCTAATTTCACCATAGTATCAGCCTCATAGTCTAGCTAGATGGACCCCTTCTTCACTTGGTTGGACACCCCCACCCCCTCAATACTAGTATGTAACACCTTGGAGTTCACCCATAATACAACCAAAATAATAAAATTGGACTCCTCCAATGTTATGGTCCTGGTGGGTGGACTTCACTAACACCTCGAGGGTTTGGTGTAGTGATTCATTACATGTGGTATCAGAGCCTCCACCCAAGTTCAAGTCATGGAGTGGGTGGGTTATGCCGGTATTGCAGTGTTCGGCTGGGGCTTGTATACATAGTGGATCTCATGTACAGGTGCAAAGCTAGCCTAGAGTCTAGGCTTCGGAAGCATGGTGGGATGTTATGGTCCTGGTGGGTGGACTTCACTAATGCCTCAAGGTTTTGGTGTAGTAGTTTGTTACATCCAACTATGAAACATTAATTTAGTATGGGAGATAATAATTAGTGGTACCAGCATTAAATTTTTTCACAACCATAAGGAAGATATTGAGGGTGATATCAATCTAATAAAAAAGGAGATCAAGGTGGTTATAGAGGAGGATACCAAGGTGGTAGAGGAAACAACTATCAGTATCCTCCCCTACAATGTTATCTATGTGGAGAGTACAATCATGTAAAAAGAAATTACCTAATGAATTTGTAGAGACAATCATATTGTGCATATTATAGAGTCTTTGATTAATATGATATAGAAGATTGTCCTATTCTAGAGAAGCATAAGAAATACAAAGCTATCTTAAATGTAAACAAGGTAAGTGTAGAACCTAAAGAAAATGTGTTTTTAAATGTTGTGACACAATAAAAACATGCATAAAAAAGACTACCTCCACTTGAGATGCCTAAGGATTAGGGCATCATAAAGGTTAAACAAGATAAACACCCAAATCTAGATATAGAAAAGAATCTTATGAATGAATTTATACAATTTTTTAAAATAATTCAATAATAGGAAACTATTGATGGTGATGTTTTAGCAACCAATGTGTAAATGTATGGCCCTAAATTTATAGAAATCAAAATGCAAATGTAAATCACAAAACATCATTAATCTATTACATAATAGTTTAGAATGTGCATAATATGGCTAGCAAAATATATAAAAATTGGGGAGTGTATGTCAAGATGAATAAGCCATGGGATGTTAATGCATAGATTGATATTGCTATTGCTAGATATGAGATCCCAATTGCTATCTTTAATTTTGGTAGCATAGTAAATATGATTCCTAGATTAACATGGGAAGTTACAACCTATTAACTTTAAGCTTTATTGATAATATAAAAGTTGAGCCTATTGGTAGATTTGAGGATGTTGAGATCAAATTCATAGACTTGTCTCTATGAGGATATTTTGAGGTCGTAGATATGAAAACTATAGAAACATACTACCCTATATTGATAGGAAACAAATGGGCATATGATGGTTGGATGACTATCAATATAGTATAAAACTAACTTGAGGCACATCAAGGTGATAAGGTTGTGTCCATTCCTCTCAATAGAGCACACACACTATACATAATTGCTACTAAACCAAACTCTCCACATGTTCCAAAAGAAACTAGTTGGATGAAGGTTAATACTAAGGAGAATCCGAATGCTCTACATGTAACACAATGGAAATTCCTATACCAACAAGCCAAACCTCAACTATAGTCTCTGCTCACCCAAAAATTGAATAAATCAAAATAATGGAAACCAAAATTAGTAGCTACATAGCTGATTGTAAATCATTTTGTTATTAAAGACTGCACCTCCATGTCTTCAAAATCTCCAAAATCTCCCACTCACTTAGAAGTTGATTTATTGTATCAAGCCATTGATCACATGTAAGATTACATAAAAATGACAAGGGAAGGCACTTTTCCCTAGGAACAAGCTTCATCTATTACTAGTGATTCAAATAATCATCTCCTTAACTGGGTCTATGATGACCCTGAACTCTGACCCATGAGGATGGTCTTTGTGTATGAATGTCAACTACCTATTACTACACAACAAAGGACATAAATTATTTTATTATAAGCATATAATTCCATTTTATAACTATCAATAAGTGGGTTAGCACACTAAACTATGCCTTTAAGGGATTTGTTGCAACCTAATGGGTAACTCATCGAGACAATCAGCTTGATTGGGATGATACTTATGAACTCATGATCAATAGATTTTAGCTACCATAATTCATCCACACTATTTGGCCATTTTTTCAAGAGGGTGAGTTCCTTAAGATGTACATAAATGTGTTGAATTTTGGAATGAGGAATGTATGTTACCCAAGTATTGGGTTCACATTTTTCACTATACACTTGCTCCACTACCTGCAACATGGTACATGTACCAAGGGAGTGGGAGAAAAACCAAGCACCGAGTAGAAGTGTAGAGTGATTTCATACAAATGTTTGTCTTTGAAGATGAAAATACTATAGTTCATAATGCACTACATAAACTCAAGTACTTTATATGCCATGGGTGCATGGAAGATTTGAGCACCACAAAAATATCAATAGAGAAGAAAAACATAGCCTTCAATCTTAATTCAACACTTCAAAGGTATAAAGAAATTAAGACTAAAGAAAAAGATTTTACATAGCCTTATCACCAAATCTAAGATTAGGCAAAAGGTAGTAAAGATTTTGATTCTAATGTTAATTTAGATTTGAATGATTTATTTAGACTTGAGTGGACTATAGAACCACTTAAATACATTAATGCACAACTAACTGAAGAAGATAAGCTACAAAACATCCAAATCCTAAAACAAGAAGGGAAAAGGAAGCTCCATGAATTTGTGGATGAAGGAAAATGCAATATTTGTTATCATCCTTTCAAGAAGCATGTCTCCAACATTGAAATAGAGGAGGTTCCAAAACTAACAAGCATAGGTGACTATTAGATGAAGACTAAAATTTTGAAATCCCTACAATTTCTAAGGGATTAACAAGATGTCTTTCCCACCAAAATCTTAGAGGTTTGAGGATTCAACCCATATCTTTTTGAGATGCACATTAAATTGAAGGAACACACATGTATTATTAAGAAGCAGCCATATAAACTCAATCCTAATATGAAGCTAAAAGTAAAGGTAAAATTGGATAGAATGCAAGATGTAAGGATAGTATATCCATTAGAAAAAGCTAATTGGGTAAGCCTAATGGTAGTTCAGCCCAAGAAAACAAGAAAAATCTAGGTTTATGAGGATTCCTACATTATGAATGATGTCTATGTAAATGATCCATTCCCCATACCATTTACATACAAAGTTTTGGAGTCTATCATAGGACATGAAGTATATTATTTTATGGATGGATTCAGTGGATACCATAAAATTCTAATTGTAGAGGAGGATTGATCCAAAATATCTTTTGTAATAGAGTGGGATTGTTTTACATATAAAGTCATGTCATTTGTCCTGAAGAATGCACCTATGGTATTATCACGTGTAGTAGTTATAACATTCATATATTTCATCCATGATTTCTTACAAGTTTACCTAGATGATTAGGAAGTCTTCTCCTTATTCAAAGTGCATTTTTCCAAGTTGCGTTTGATGTTAGAATGATGTTGAGATTTGTGTATTGCTTTAAATTTGAAAAAATGTTTACTCTTTACATTTTTTGGTATTTTACTAGGATATGTTATTTACATCAATGTCATCTTATTGGATCAAGATAAAATGATATTAATCTTTAGTATGCCACCATCTATTAGTTCCACTAAAGTACACTCCTTTCTTGGGCACATAGGTTACTACCAAAAGGATATGCAGTGATTTCATCTCCACTAGAATCTTTACTATGTAATAATGTTAAATTTGTATGGGCATTTGAATTCCAAGTAACTTTCATTGAGATAAAATAATGACTGGTTATTACACCCATACTTCTTTTCCCAAATTAGAATAAGCCATTTCATGTACATGTAGATGCTTCAGGCATCATAGCTAGTGTTGTAATTGTACAACCTAGAGATGGTGTGCTTGATCATCCTATCCACTTTTTTAGATATAAATTTTTAGATGCAAAGAAAAATTATAAAAATACTAGATGGGAAGCATTGGCCATTGTGTTTCCACTTCAAAAATTCTAGCATTATCTTTTAGTGACACCATTCAAAGTTTTCACTAACCATCAAACCCTATGGTATCTAGTCAATAAATAGATGTTAGGAGGAAAAATATCTCACTGGTTGATTATATTTTAGGAATTTAAATTCTATATAAATTTAAAACTAGGTAGAGAAAATGTGGGACCTGATCGCCTCAGCTGTATTCAAAATACGGAAGAGCTCTAAGAACTACAAGAAGACTCACATGATGCACACCTCTTCCATGTCTCTGTGATTCTTGAAAACTTCAAAGCCATTGCCAACCTCCTTGATCAAGGAATATTCCCTATGAACTTATAATAATGGGATAAAAAGCAATTTTTGACTAGATCACTACCATACACTATCATTAATGGACTACTATATCACTTGGGAAAGGATGAAGTCCTACACAAGGTTATCTTTGAACACAAATGCCCTTAACTTTTGGAGGAAATCCATCAAGGATTCATAAGAGGACATTTTTTAGGAGAGGATACAACTATAAATATTCTATATAGTAGACTATCATGGCCAAATTTGTTCTATGATGTACATAGAGTTATGTAGCATTGTAATGTCTACTAATGTATGGGAAAACCACTCCAAAAAAATGAGATGCCCTTGAAACCCCTATTAGTAGAGAAACCATTCAAATAGTGGGGTATTGATTTTTTAAGACCAATCAACCTACCAATCAATCACAATAAATCTAGATACATCATTACTATGATAGATTATTTTACTAAGTGGGTTGAAGCTACTGCCACAACTAGTTATGGTGCAAAAGATGCAATGATGTTTTTATATGAAAACATCATTACCAGTTTTGGATTTTTGATCAAAGTAGTTAGTGATAGAGGAATGAAATTCCAGGCCTTGAATGAATAGTTTATGATCACTCATCATAAAATCACTACCTATCATCCATAGGTGAATGGCTAGGCTAAAGCTTCAAATAAGGTACTAGGGAAAATACTCATAAAAATTTGTGATGTCAAGTGGGATGACTAGGAATATCAAATTTTAATGATATTATGGGTATGTCACATAAATTATAAAATGGATATAATATTTAAACTATTTTAGTTGGTGTATGGTTAGGAAGTAGTCATGCTAATGGAGTATCTATTACCCAACATGTGCATCGCTATGTTCATGCATCTAAGAGATCGAGAGTATTTTATCAATTGACTTTTAGAACTAAATAGGATGGATGAGTTCAGATAAATAAAATCATGGACATAGAAATTACATAAAAAAAGTAAAAAAGAATGTCAAATTAAGAACCTATGCCATAAAGAATTCTATAAAGATCATCCATTTTAATGTATAATATCTAGTTTAGAGAATTCCTAGGAAAACTACAAATAAGATGGAAAGGGACTTACATTATACATGCCTTAAGAAAAAAAGGAATGGTATTTTTTAATGGATCTATAGGGAAATGTATTACCAAGGTGAGTAAATGGATGTATGCTTAAGCCCTACCATTAATAGTCTATTAATCTCATTCTACAAGTTGAGTGGGTGTTGAGTGGCACCATGTAGATTATGATTTTTTTGTTTTGCAAGTTTTTTTTGTGTGTGTTTGTTTTCTATTTTTTTGTTTATAAATGATCTAAACATTAACATTGGTGAAGTACAAATACTAGGCATCACATATTATAGATGTGTATAGGAAGATCCACATATACTGATAGAAAAGTCAAAGATAAATGACCAAAAAATATTAAGTTCAAGATAGATGCTAAAATGTCACATTAGTAAGATATCCATCAGATAATGATCATACATTGGAAGTAAATACAATATCTAAGGGTTAATGGATGTGAGATTCAACAAATTAGTGGTTAGTCAACATCGGTAAATTATACCCCTCATACGGACACCTAAGGGCATAATGGAATAACTCCACACATGCATCAATGGATAAATACTTTAATGGCTATATAAAAAATGGATTTGCCACATCCATCATTACATTCAATATGAGTGGATATCAAGGCATGGTCTAGATATAAAAACCAAGAGGCATGAAATCTATAAAAGCTAAGCTCAAACTCCATGTTTGCATTTCATCCTTAGCATATTTTTGAAGAGTTGTAGATATTAAGAGATAAACTATTTTCATTACTTAAAGCATTTATAAGTAGACAAATTTCTTCTTACACCACCATAGATACCATGCCACTAATCTGACCCCTCTCTTAATCATAAAAAGAATCCATAGGTGTTGACATGGTGTTTTAGTAGACTAAATATAGTGATTAAGAGCCATTTTAATATATGCATGAAGACAAATAGAAGATATTCTAGCTTGACCCTATTGATGTTATGCAACCACTCACCCTCACAACTCCCCATAGATTTTAGAACATAGACATTGAGTTTGTATTGTGAATGCCAACCTTTGGAGACATGGGAGAGATTATTCATGTATTAATTGGATGATATAATGATGGTGATATTTATTTGGGATCATATGAGATGGTGGTCATCATTAGACAAGATATGACATGAGTATTGGGTATGCCTACATGAAAAAACTCCCTATTTCCCTACAAGATCAAAATGCCTCCTATCTTACAAGAAATTTGAGACTTGTATGTATGGAAAAACTAAGGGATCTTGATTAATGAAATTTTATACAAAATTTTTAATATTCTCATCCAATGCATCACCAGACACTTTTAGCAGATAACCAAGTCTTCCAAATAAATTCCTAAGGGCATTATGGACATCACTCATAGGATGATCCACTGAGGAGAATAATTCAATTAGATTGAATAATTTATATGAGAATTGATCATAAACATTGACAAGTGCTACACCACTCCAAAGGTAGACCTTCCAGTATTATTTTTTGATCCTTTTCCTTTATTTTACACAATGGAAATAACTTGAGGGGAAAATACACCTAGATATAGACTACTGGCTAACACAAAAGTTACATAACATCATATGGATGTAGGAATATGGATCCCTCACATAGGATGGAAATTTTAAATCTTAGTAAAAGGAATGTTTAGACCTCATCACCACACACCCTAGAGTTCCACTAGATGTCCTCTAGTAATTGGGATAACATGCCATAGTCACACTATTGCCTAAGGGAGTTTTCATCATAATTATCAAGCTATCATGCTCACCTTTCAAACAAATTCATTTATGGTGTAAGCTAAGGTGGGCAAGAAATTAGGTGAGTAACACCATTGTAATTGATACCACTAGATGTAAAAATTATTGATGTGTAACCATCAAAACTAGAATCTAATTTGCAAAAAAATAAGGGGAAGTACAAAGTAGACCCTCATTTGGTGTCTCTTCCAAAGTGCACAACATGCAACATAATAACACGGATGGATGACCTAAAGGTGCCTTAGATAGTTGGATCCTATGATCTCATGGAGATGGGAACTGATGCATAAGAAGTCTACCAAGTCATGTTGGTAGACATGACTAGAGATTATTATGAGGAGGAAAAAAGAGTTATTTTTATGGAAGGTGATGCATATAGTGAAAATATACAATCATGTTTCACTTGAGTTATGGGTAGAAATCCCCACTTATCCACCTTATATTATTGTTGATATATTCAAATATGAGGAGGAGAAACTTTGGCATATAATGGAAATCTTTCATCCATCGATTGATCCAACATTTATAACTAAATTCATCTTTACACCCCTACTAGATAGTCCACTATAACAAATTGTGCATAAGTTGAGAATGAGATGGGAGACCAAAGTCTACCATACACTAGAAGAATGCACATTTGGTAGGATAGTTTTTGTACAAGAATCAAAACTAGCTCTTGAATCTTCTACACCATGACCATGGTGTAGAATGATCAACATTAATAGAAAGAAACAATGGGTTATAAGTTTAGAATTACAACTAAATGACTCCTTACAATCACCATAGGAATATGATGTTGAAAAAAATGCACAATAGGATAACACAATTGAAGAACAATAGGCTGTAAGAGAAGAATCCACTCACATAGCCAAACACAAGTGTAGGAAGGAAGAAAAAAAGAGAAATAAAGAATAAGCACAATAAAAATAGGTAATGTATCAAGCTGAAAAAGTGAAAGCCTCCAAAAATGCTAAGGATGTAGAGGAAGACATACAAAAGATTTAGGAGATGATCCATCAATCCCAAGAAGTAGCCACCAAATAACAAGTAAAAGAAGAGAAAGAAAATAAGGAAAAAGAACAAGAATAAAAATTAAAAAAAGATAAAATAAACTAAGTGTAACAATAGGCATAGGAAGCTACCAAGAAAAAGGAGGAACATGATGAATCCCTATAGCAACAGTAAGCACAGGCACAAGCAGAAGACTAGGTGTAAGCCCAAGCTATGTAATAATAAGAACAAAAGAATGAATAAGAAGAGGGACAAAGGAAGAAGGAAAAATAAGAAAATAAGAAGAAAGAAGAAGATGATGAGATAAATAAGAAAGAGAGAGGAAGCTGAAGAGAAAAATAAGGAAGAGGAAGAGAAGACCATGAAAGAAGCATAGGACAAGAGAATATAATAAGTAGAAAAGAAAGAAAAGTAAGAAGAAGAGGAGGAGAAAATAAAGAGGGAGGAAGAAGATAGGAAGAAGAAAGAGGAGTAAGAGGAAAAATATAAAATGGTTAAGGATGTTGCATATTAAGCCAAGATAATAATAGATGCCACAACACAATAGTAAGTATCAACCATAATATAAACACACTCACAATCACTGTATCTTCCACTAGGAGGTGTATGGCTCTGGGATGTTCCCTCAGTCACTGCTCAATGCACCACCTTTTCCTTCCCTCTAACTACCATGCCATGCTATGATCCTAAAAAAATGATAAACATACTGGTTAGTCTTCTAATTAGGTAGAATGCCTATTTGGATGTCTATTGAATACCTTTAAAGAAATAATTAGAAGGTACCATAGCATTTAAGGAGTTTATCACATAAAAAGATGCCTCCTTAGAGTAAGAGCAAGATCAATAAAAGGTAGATCATGTGGAACTCAAGGATCTCATGCATGAAGTAATGAAGATAATTAAAGATACTTACCCTACCTTAGCCTCTTTATTCATAAGGTAACAAGTCATATTAGACCATAACCAAATTAAGACCTTGGTCATGGAACTCATAAAAGACTGGTGCATAACATAAAAACTTTTTGCACTCAACAACTTGGGATACAACTTGAATACTAACACCATGAATTTGATTAATCTACTAGAGGAGTATAAAATTATGCTTTAAATTTCAGCCCTCTAATACCATGAACTTACATGTAATCTTATGGATTGAAAGCAATAACTTAAAAATTCCTTGGCTAGCTCTAGTGTAGACTTCTTTACATCTACCATAACCTACACAACCATTTGCACCCCGAATACATCAATAAATGAAACCAAAATTTCTCTCTAAAAATTATTCAATGCTATGGATAATTTACATGATTGACTTCTGAGTTGGCAATAAGACCTATGACATAGTGCAATTACAAAAGAATAGGCAAAAAGATATGTAAAAAGGCTAGAGTAGCTAAGCATAGAGATTAAATTAAAGGTCAATAATACAAGGAAAGACCTAAGTACCACTTAGAATGTGGACCTAAAAGAACTTATTATATGTTATGCACCAATGCACATCTTGATCTGCATGGTCTAAGAATTGATGCTTGACGAGGATGCATTCAATATTGACCTAGTTCTATTCTATAATGATGTAACCTTGATGATAAAAGTTCCTATGTACATGCCACCATCAAAACTCTATAAAGAGATCGTATAATGCATGGCTACTGAGATAGAGATAAAATATAATGTTGGCTATCCTTCTTCTTCAAAAACACCACCACTTTCTAGTCGAGTACTACACAATGCACAAATTATGGAAAGTTTTGTAAAATTTTGAATATTCTTTTTTGTATTTGGATGACTAGTGATACAAGTAGGGCTAGGATGGTTTAAAACCCATAAAGGGCAACCACCTAGTTATATCAGCCTATTAAAAACTTAAAAGGGTGGTAAGTTGGTATGCTACTTAGTTGAAAACCTAAAATGGTATTTAATTTAACAATTTTAGGAATAATGGAGTTTTATATTTTAGTCAAGGGTCTATATCAATAAATTAGTAAATAATACTACAATAATTACAACACTAATTTGTTTATTTTATTTGTCTTTTGTACCTTTCTAAAAATAACAATAAATTAGGAGAAATATAACTTAGCTTAAAATATGATGAAATGGTTGTTTCAAGGTCTAAAATTGGTTGTGTAAGACTGGGACAGTGTCATGAATTAGAATTTAGCTTTTTTTTGTCAAAGAATAGGACCATCAAAAATAAGGCATCCTAGGGTCTGGTGTTATTGTCCTCTTCTGCCACTATTGTCCAAACTACTCATAGAGACTTGATTTTTTTGGGTTCTTTATGTTATTCTTGTGTGAGCCTATCTATGAAATTTTGAGTGCTATATATTGATGGATATCACTATAGATCTATTTTATCTTCAAACCATAACCCTCCATGATGTTTTATAAATAATATTTGAATCACTTGAAAAGGAGGGGTTAGTGTGTGTAAAGATACACTAAATGTGTGATCCACACCCCTTATGTGGGCATGCTACCTATATACCAATACTTTGAAGAGAGATTAATCCATATGTAGTTCTCCCATTTGATTTAATTTGTGTAATAGTATAAAGTTAATGCAAAAATTCCAAATTGAGACTGCTTGAGGTGGTTAGGGATTGGTGTGAGTCTTAATATGTTTGTAGTTATGTTGGGTGACTATATGCAGAGAATGGGAATGTTTGTCTTAATGGTTTGTTTGTATTCTTGTTTGATTTGTAAGATTTGTAAACTCCCTTGTAATTGAAATTTTAATGGGATTTTATAGGGAACTATTGGTCAAGGGTTACATTTTATTCATGCTAAACTAACATAATAATAGATAAGAATCAGATGAAATTGACTGTTTGGGCTCAAATTATGATTGGATAGGAGAACCAAAAATAATACATCCTAAGTAATGGCACTATAATCAAGGTATGGTGATCTTATCCTATAGGCTCAAGACCTAGGGGATAGAATTAGGATAGGAAATAGAGTTTGGTTGACTCGAATGACCATCTAAAAGGCTATAGATGATTGGCAATGAGTAAAAAGGTGTCTAGAAGGTTCATAAGAGCATGAAAGTAGGACTTATGGATTGGGTGTCAAAATCCACACTCAAGCTATCAATTTGGATATTTTATATGACTACATCCCCCCCTTATTCTAGTGTTTTATCAAAGTGAAATACTAGGATAAAAGAAAAATGAAAAAGCATACCTAAACTTACTTGTAAGGATAAATCCCATAAAGTTATGTGATGTTGAGTGTGTGTAGAGAGAGAACATCATGAAGTGTAAATATTCATGAGAAAACAAAGAATAAATCAATTCTTATTGGAAATACTATGTCTAAAATAAGAATGTAAAAAATCTAGGTAAAAGAGAGAGGAAGAGAAAGGAATGAATACACCTCACTAGGTATGCGAACCAATATAAAACATGTTGTGATGCTGAGTGATGTTGAGTGATCCTAGGTGTGTGTTGTACCAAAAGTAATATCACAAATAGATCTGAGTGTTCAATTCCTTGAGAGTGGCTCAAAAATGCAAATGTTTGCCCTTTAGCTCTATCATCACCCACTAAGTAAAGCTATGTGATCATGCATGTGCTAATCAATATTTGGACTATGTATATAATCCCTCTAAGTAAGTGGCTCAAGAATACAAAGGCTAGCTAGTCCTTTAGCTCCATCATTGCCCACTAAGTGAAGATATGAACTAATACTAGTATGAATGTGTATAGTATGTGATAGCTCCTAAATCCCATGAATGCTCTAAAATTTGATAATTTGGTGTGGGTGGTCAAATGTGTATTAGAAACTAGGCCAATCTTGGCCACTTTGAGAGGTGAAGATTATGCTTGTATGAAAGACACTCTAAAATTGAGAACTAGGCTTATATGAAAGCCACTCTAAAATGATGCTAACCATTTACATATGGAATAAGACATGCAACTACTGAGAATGCCTTTGTAATGTACTAAACTAGAAAGAAAAGAAGTCAAATGTATTGTGCATGTTGCCCCTAATCACTAGTGTCTGTAACATGGATTCTGATCTAGAATTTATACCAACTGACCTCTTTGAAACTAGAAGTGAGATCCATCATGTCATGTATTATTCCCCATATATTTTGTTTTTATAATAAAAACTATACCAAAACTACTAATTTTTAACTATACTTCTACTAACAAAACTATAACTGAACTTACCTTTCTACTTATTTATGTAAAATCTAGGTTATTTGCTATTTGGACAAGAGTACCAAAAATAAGACACCCTAATATCTAGTAATATAGTCCAAGTATGGTGCTCTTGTCCTTTTATATTTTTGATCATTATTCTATGTTTATCACTTTGTTTCTAGTTTGATCTACTTGGTTTGGCTTCTGGTTACTCTTCTGAGTGTTCTAAAAACTAATTTTTTTGACAGGTAAAAGGCTTTAATGTCTATGATAAAACCCCTATTTATTGACCCCTCTTTTGATATTAGGAATGAAGACCTTCCAATGATTACCCTCAGAAGAAAGAGCCCTATAATCATCTTATGTTGTGAATATACATAATATAACAATGATAATATAAAAGATATCTCAAGATATAACATAGTTTACATTAGAGATTGTTAGATCAATAAAGGTATGCCTAGATAGATGTAATAATGTAATATCATGTGCAATTGACTGAATTGAAATTGCAAATATTAGTTGTTAATTTTTAGTTGTTATTTTTTAAGGAGGGATGGAACATGATGTCCATCATGGCATCCAAAAAAGTAAGATAATTCATGATGTGGATCATATAATTTCAAATAATGAGAAGCAAATAAGCAAAAAGTAGATAAGGCAAAAATCAAGAAGCATACAAGAGTGGCCAAGGGGCCAAGAAAACAAGGGACATGGGCACATGTCACTCAAACTAGGAAAATAGGAATACAAGGCATGTTCAAATGCTCACATATACATATAATTTAAAACAAGCAGGGTTGGCACAAAGGCCACAAGCACATAGAAGAGTACAAGAAAATGACATTGACAAAATTCCTAAGGCACACACAAGAGACAAAACAAGAACTAATAAATTCAATCACATTTAGCTATGGAAAGTAAGAAAATAAGGCATGTAACTACTATAAATACAATCACATATAACTTAATTAAAGTAAGAAGTGAAAGTATGAAAAACATGTAGTATAAGACTATGTATTTTTTAATAAATACACAAGTTCTATATACTAGTGAATGTCGATAGACTAATATGTATAAGTTAGTAAGTAATATACATCAACATGATAAATAGAGTGTGTGGTGTAGGAATGACATAACCTATATGGTGTCATGTAAAATATGCCCCCAATGGGTAGATATATCGATGTATGTCTCAAATGTAGAAGTAGGATTCCCCCTCAATGGGTAGAGTGAAGCAATCAAGGATTTTGGTGTCAATGCACACACTCAAAGAAGATTAAGTGAAGTATGGTAATGTAGATAAATCGATAAACAATAGTATAGAACAATAAAATGTAAGTCTAGTATGGTAGTATAAATGTAAAGGATGGTTAATGCATATAATTGAAATGATTTTGGTGTTTTTGATTTATTTGAATGTTTTTATATTTTGACATATTTTAATGTTTTTATGTTTTGAATTATTTTAATGTTTATGTATTTTTAAATGTTATATTGTTTTTGATATTTTTGAAATAAGCTATGTATAATCAATCATAAGGAGACTATGTACAAGAAATATTGAGAAAATATATACAATAAATACTAAGAAACTATGTACAAGTAAGATGAGAAGAAATAATATTAATCGATGAGTCTTATAAGATACTCCCTATCATGGTGTCTTGTATCAAGGAGAGGAATCATGAATGATCATGAAGCATGATGGAAGGGCTAATATTGTGACTCTAAAAGTTGTATATATTATAAATACTCTAAAATGTTTGTAGTGGAAACTATGGGATCCCCCTATAACTCTGAGAAGGAGATGCAACTATAGGTTTATTCAAGACCCATTTGGTAGTAGAATAATCTATCTAAACATGTGATCTATGTGTATACGCATCAAACCTCAATGATACTAACCTAGGTGTGAATACTATAGCTAAAAACTATCTAGAGTCCTGAAACTATGGTTGCTCTAAAAGAGGTCTCTATGGAAGTGTATGAACTTTTTGTGCTAGCGAGGAAGGCCTCGACTATGGATGAACTTAAATTAGAGGAAGAACTATAACTATGGAGAAGATGAAACTGGTACTTGTAGAGTAGTATATGACTCTGAAGTGGGGAGTGGTAACTCATACAAAACTCCACCAATTATAACAACTCGATTAACATGAATGAATTTCATGCATCTATGAAGTATAAAAAATAATGCACAAAGTTTCTAAATCCATGGTTGACTAAGAAACATATCAAATACTCTTGCACTAATAACTATAGTAAATGGTGTGGCCACATGTGTTGAACCAACCTATAAAGGAATTACTCACCTAATGAACTATGTATGTGCCCACTAAATCCACTGATAACTATGTCTATTGGAATAATATCCTACTTTGAATATCGTAAATGCTATAGTAATGCCATAGTGCACATGTTCACATTATATCCATTATCTATAAGAACACTATGAATGGGATGATGATTAATGTAAGCTCTAATAAAGAGTGCATGGTAATCCAAATCATCCTCAATGATCTCCTGCTCTAAGAAGGAGATGAAAGGTCTAATTAGAACTCTATAATTATACATACTAATCATGTTTCTCAAAGGGTATATCTCAATTAAGGGTCTATGGTATGTAAATGGTGGAGGGTGTACATGATATGCATGATGAACATGTGATGTATCCCCTATCTCTTATTTAGACTATTATGGGAAAGGATTTGAGAAAAATTTTAAAGCCTTGTCTTGTATTTGCTTTATCTGAGGAGGCTCAATTGGAGTTCTAAGATCAATAAAATTTCCATCTATCAAGTCCTATATCTTGTGTTTCAAACTAATGCATCTATTTATTATTTAGACTAGTTCCATTTAAAATTTTCAAAATGTATTCTAATCATATCCTTGTGGAAGAGGCTTTGTTGGATCAAATTCTCAAATAGAAGGGATATATATGATATTACATTCCAATAATTGCAATAAGACTCTAGCTGGAGATATTGGTAGATAGGTAAAAGTTTATCAAGGATGTGTTCATAAAACCACTAACTAAGGGGATCTGAAGCTGCATTAAGCATAGGTTGATTTTGACTTTTGATATCAATAACCTTTACTTTATATGGGACTTTATTATTAACTCTTGTTTTTTCTTTATGATATGCTTGTGTACTTGAGTTTGCTTATTGAAATTAATTTGACTTTCCTTTCCTTTAATGTATGACATAACTAAATGAAGGAAGAGAACTTTTGAACATTATTGACTCATGTAAAGCTAGCATGAGACTCTATTTGAAGAGATCTTGTAATTATTGATCGGCCATGGGGCTAGTCATTTTAGCCAAAATAGTCTTATATCAAAGAACATAATTTGTGAGATGCTCATTTGACCTTTGTTTCTATTGTAAAACTTGGGAATAAGAAAATTTGTCATCTATTTTAATGCTGAAATGATCTAGGAACATGTCAGCTAAAATATTGAATGCATTGACTGACTGATTCTATTGACTATAGAACAATTATAAAGCATAATCCTTTAGACTCCATAGAAATAACTTAGTAACCAGTAATTTGGCACATAGTCCAAGCATGATGCATGAAAATTTCTCAAGTGTGTCTTTGGATCACCCTTGCCATCACATCGAGTGAGCTTGAGTTGAATAAAATCTGGTGGAAAGGGTGTAGAAGTAATATGGTGTGCCAATGGTGTATGCAGTAGATCAAAATAATCCAAATCCTATGTTGGTTTAGAGGCACCTTGCTCAAGATGTAACACCTTGGATTGAAGATATTTTATCTATTGCATAAGGTTAGCCACATTAGGAGACAAGAATGTACTATATGTAACTAGGTGTGCCTCATAGGAAGGTTGGGCTAGTATAGGGGGTTGTTGAGACATAGTTTCCCCCATAGTGTCATTTGCAATCAATTTTTATATGGCTTGAGAATATTAACCATTGTTTATTTTTTCTAGTTATTTTTATAATATTTTAAGCATATCATCTTATATATCAAGATGCTTAGTTAAAAGGTATTAAAGTTCCCTCTTATCAGTTTTGTCAAAATCAATATATTGGGCTATTGTTAAAATAAGAAAATAAATTGATTTTTTTTCAATAAGTTATATGAAGAAAAATGTGATGAAAGGAAAGTAATGAATAAAAGAATTGTAAAGTCCTAAAAATAAAAAATTGGAATATGCATAAAAAGGATATGAAGCTCACAAACATGTAAGGTGATACCTTAAAAAGCAAAGAGACCTAGTAAGTTCAACTAAGGTCTACAAGAAATATTTTTTAAAATTACTATGGTAAATTTTTAAAATTAAATATAGATTTTTTATTTAAATATGTTGGAAAAATTAAAAAAAATATTGAAAAAATACTAGGACCTAGTATAGGCAACTAAGGTTTGAAATAAATTATTTTTAAAATTACTATGGTCAATTTAAAAAAAATGTGAATTTGTGATTGAAATATGTAGGAAAAAATCAAAAAAATACTAGAAAAAATGGTAAGGAATTTATCCTAGGGTTTTTATGCGTAAATGAAGTAAGTCGAGTTCACCAAATGATTTAATAATTTTAAAAACAATGGTTTTTTATTCTTATTTTAGTTAAGGGTCTAGATTAATAAATTAGTAAATAATACTGTAATAATGATAGCCCTAATTTGTATATTTTATTTGTATTTTATACCTTTCTAAAAACACTAATAAATTAGGAGAAATATAACTTAGCTTAAAATAGGTTGAAACGACTATTATAGGGCTTGAAACTAGTTGTGCAAGATTGGGATAGTGTCATAAATCATAATCTAGCTTTCATTTTGTGAAAAGATAGGACTACCAAAAATAAGACACCCTAAGATTATACATTGTTGTCCTCTTCTATCATTATCATCCAAACTTCTCACAAAGACCTAATTTTTCTAGGTTATTTGTGCTATTCTTGTATGAGCCTAACTATGAAATTTCAAGTGTTGAATATTGACATAGCTCACTGTAGATCTATTTTAATCTTTAAACCCTAACCCTCCATCATGCTTGATAAACAAGATTTGAATCACTTGAAAAGGCGGGGTTAGTGTGTGTAAGATGCACTAAACATGTAATCTACACCCCTTATGTGGGCACACTACCTACATATCAATACTATGAAGAGGGATCAAGCCATATGTAGTTTTCCCAATTGATGGGCTTTGTGCAATAGTGTAATGTAGATGCAAAAATGCCAAATTGAGAGTGCTTAAGGTGGCTAGGGATTGGTTTGAGAGTTTGAATGTGTTTACAGTTATATTGGGTGATTGTATGTAGAGAATAGGAAAGTTTGGATTAGTGGGTTGTTTTTATTCTTGCTTACTTTGTAATATTTGTCACCTCCATTGTAAATGAACTTTGAATGGGATTTTATAGGGAACTATTGGTCATGGTTTAAATGTATTCACACTAGGATAACATAATGAAGGATAAAAATTGGATGAATTGACCATTTGGAATAAAATTATGATTGGATAGGAGCACTAAAAATGGGACACCCTAAGGTCTGACATTATAGTCTAGGTATGACACTCTTGTCCTATAGTCTTGGGACCTAGGGGATAGAATTGGCCTAAGAAATAGAGTCTAGATAAGCTATAATGATCATCTAAAAGGCTAAAAATGACTATTAATGAGAAAAATGATGTCTAAAAGGGTCATAAGAACATGAAAATAGGACCTATGGATTGGGTGTCATAAGCCACACTCAATCTTTAGACATTTGATATGATTGCAGTGGCTAAGTAGTGTGCAAGAGGTAAAAACTAGAAATGGTATCTTGAATTATTACTATGAGTTTTGATAATCTACTCAAATTTTTAGCATCTACCCTCAACACACATTCAAATGAACTTGTGATAGTGTCTCAAGATGAGACAACACTTTAAGTCTAGGAAAGTGTTGGGAGAAGAAAACCAGATAAGAAAAGTTGCATAGAATTTTCTTTAGATATTCATGAATTATATATGAAATTATTGGATCTATGTATTTTGTCATATCCTCTCATCTTGTGAAAGGATAGAAGATGAATAGTCTCCTCATTTTGGTTCCAATTTACAAAGAAGAATATGAATAGTTAGAAACTATAGTGACTATAAATATGTATTCTTGTATGAAGAAGTTGATGACCTTTTCTAAGATCAATATAGACTTTTAGTTTATGGTTACTTGTCATATTTCTTATATTATTCCTTGTATGTGTTATCATTTTTAATGTTTGGTTTAATTTGTATTAAAGTAATATGAATGTTTTATAACCTTAAAAAAAATTTGGTTAATCTTAGTTCATTTCAATCACATAATACCTCATCTCTATCATGTTTCTAGTAAGTATGAATTTCCTATATAGTCCAACATAGACTAATATAACTTAGTTATCCTTATCCTTAGCATGTTCTATTAAACTACAAACTTCTAATAACACTTGTATAATATGGGAAAAGAAGAGGTGCCATGCAGAGTATCCTTAGAGTATGAATTTTCATAAATTTAAGAATCACATCAAGGAGTCTTAAGAGGACATTTCATAGGAGACTCTACTACAATAAAAATATTTCAAAGTGAACTGTGATGGCCTAACTTATTTTATCATGCACATTATGTCATAAAAAAATGTGATATCTATTAGAGAATAGAGAAACCTAATCAATGAGATGAATTTAAAACCAATGTTATCATAATAACCTTTTGTATAATTGGGTATTTATTTTGGGGGTCCTATCAATCCACTGAATAAGTTCAATCATGTAACATATATAATCACTCTGACATTATTTTATGAAATGGGTTGGATTTGATGCAACACCAAGTTATAGTGCCAAGGGTGAAGCCAAGTTTTTGTATGAAGACATCATTACAAGGTTTGGGTGTCTAATCAAATTGGTCATGGATAGGGTAACAAAGTTCCTAAACAATACAATTAATACTCTCACATAATAATTTATGATATCAAACCATAAAAGTATTGCATATCATCCACATGAAAATAAACAAACTAAAGCTTAAAACAAAGTCTTGGGAAAGATGTTAACAAAGATATGTAATGTATAATGGGATTATTGGGAGGAAAATATTCCTATATATATGTTCATATAGAATAAATTATAAACATGTGATAGGTTTTAATACATTTTAGTTGGTCTATCGACTTGAGGCAGTGATCCCCATGGAATATATTGTTCTTAGTATATGAATTTCAATGATCATGAGACTAGGGGATCAATACTCTTTGAAGGACAAAATTATGGATCTATCTAATATGGAATAAAATATATCCAAACATCAATGGAGATATGAGGTGAATAAACACATTCAAAAGGTATGACATGATCAAAACATGTGAAGTAAAGAGTTTCATCCATAAAATATAGTCTTATTATATGATAACATGGTTAGAGAATTTCTAGGAATGTTATATATTATATGGAATTGACCATATATTATTCATGAAATATTATAATAGGAAAATATTGTTTTAAGGAATATTCAAGGAACCATTCTTCCTAGTCATGTAAATGGCTATAGGATTAAGCTTTACCACTAGTAATCTTGTATTGATCTCATAGTAAAGATATGAGTGGGTACTAAGTAAAAACATGTAGAATATGTTTTTTATTTTATGAATTATTTTATGTTCTATTTGTATGTTCATAATGTAGAAATAGAGTGTGATATCTATATCATAAGTAGTGAAAATATAGTTAAAGTCACAGTCATATAATGAACAAGCCATTATCAAATGCACATGTTATTCAGTTCTATGAGGAGAAACATCAATAATTAAGTATAAGAATGATGTGGTGGAAAATAAATTGCATGAAAATGGTGAATAGTGGTCATCCAAAGACATTAAATATGACACACTTGAATGGTGGCCCATTTTACAAATCAACATCAAGGATCAGATTTAATGGATAAGTAATAAATTACTCACTATGGGAAGAGAAAATAGGTCACATCAGACACTATATCAGACAAAATAGTGAATTTATATATCAAATCAACCATGTCACATCAACCAACAATGGATGGAATTCAATTCTAAGTTATGATGGTGCATAGATAACTCATCTCATTCAAATCTAGGTTTTAGATCAGATAACATGGGAATACACACACACACACACACACAAGGGTACCCACAATACTATGTCATTACACATTTGGGTAAACAAATAAATGTCTACATTCAAGATAATTTCAATTTTTGTTGTGCCAAATGTTATCTAATTTTTAATTTAGTTATAGTTAGTAATCACCCACTATTGAAATAAACACCATGCATAGATTGTATCTCCTCATTCATGTCACTAAAACATAAAAGGAGGTTATGGGAATTAGTCTTGACTTATGCTAAGCCAAGTATATTGATCTTGATTATTTTGACTTCATAGATTATTCTAAATCCAATATGTTTATCCTTGATCAACCAAAGGCAACACAAGAGGGAACCCTAGCATTGAAACACCTCTTGTGAGGTTCAAATGTAAAAAGTTTAATCAATCTACCAACATTTAGACAACTTGATAATGTTGTAATGCTTCTCCTCAATATATATAATGAAGGTGATATTCATTTTTCATAAGACATGACTCTACATATCATCACCACTTCCATCACCTGCACAATAGGACTTCCATCTAGGGGAAAATGTTTTATTCCTTATAAAATAATGGAAACTCCCATTCATTTTGACATAAAGGAAAAATACACTAGGATATCCAGAGGAATTAAAATGGAATCAATATACGATACTATAATATTAATATTGGTTGATTACATCACTAAGAGGTTTTGGCAAACCATAAATAATTCTAAGAAAGAAACCAAAGGTGTTATTGATATAACCTATTTCATAGTTTTCAAGAATGAAGACTTTAATTAGACCAAATTTCTATTTTTTGAGATCACTATAAATATTGAAAAAATGTCATTAGACCATTGCAAACAATTTATTAACAATTTTTTATACTTATTTTATGTTTTACATAGTGGAAGTCATCAAAGTGATCGATCAACCTTGATGTCAATCTTTATCCTACAAGGTAGTTTTATAATCTCATCTAGACCAAGGAAAGACAATACTACACATAATTGGGGAAGTTTAATAAATAGTGGTTGGAACTAAAATAACTCATTGTGTTATACACTTGAGCTCCCATATATGTCATGAAATTTCTAGGACAATATTCCCAAGTCACATTGTTCTCTAAGGTCACCCAAATCCACTTTTTTGAACTCACAAAGGTACAAATTTTGCCCATGCATTTATTCATTACAATGATGGAAGCATAGGCTAAGGAATTGAAACAAAAATACCTTAAAACTATAGAATATTAACCATTATGATTTATTCCTCAAAGATCACAAATCCCTTTCCATAAAAATAGTTTCCCAACAACACACAACTCCATAGACATATGCAAATCCATCACAAACTAAAAAAAGGAATATAAAGACAACGACACAAAGGTAATCACCACTAGTAGTGAAAAATAGGACACATAACACTAAATTTTGGTTAAATGAACTAGATGGGCCTAAAATTATTTCATAATGTAATTTGGTAGATCTTGGTGTTGAGGAAGAAGTATACTAATCCATGTTGGTAGATAGAGGAAAATAAGTGTATGATCAAGAATAAGAAAAATATTTCTAATTTTGGAAGGTAATATGCACTTATTAAGTTCAAAATTTGGTGTGAAGGGACTTGTGGCTATATATAAATACACCCCCTCCATTTATCATCATTGACACTATTATGAAAGAGACTGAGAAGAAATCATAGACTCCAAAAAAATTTAGAGAAGAACTAGCACTACAGTCTTTGCATGCTCAATAAATCCCTTCGTAGTCTAAAAGTCCATAATAAACATTGGTAAGAAATAAAATGACACAAATGGATCCATGATTTTAACCTATTATAAAGGACCATATTTTTCAATTTTCTAATCTGATGGCAGTTAATGCATAAGATACACATCAAGCTCTATCGTCACAACCATCAAAAACTGCCAAGGGGTTAACATTACTAAAAAGGGAACTTACACCTCTAGCCTAAAAAATAATTCATTTTAAAGGCACACTATTATGGAATATTATTCAACTTATTATTTTTAAGAAGAACAAAACATCACAAACATTAAATACAAGAAATAATAAATAGCACCAGAAGAATAAGATGTTGCCACATAACAAAAAGATGCTGAACAAAAAATGAGGGAAGAAGAAGCACATAAGGTAGATTAAAATAAATCTCAAAATTACGTAAGGAGAAATAAAAAGGAAGAGGAAAAATTCAAAGTTGAGGAGGATGAGAAACTGACAAAGGAGTAGGAAGAATATAATAATAAGGCTAGGTTGAGGATCAAAAGTAAAGAGCCAAAGATGTAGAGACTAGAAGGAGAAAGGAGGAAGAAATTAATGCTAAGGAGGATGAAAATTCCAAAAAAAATAAGGACAAGTAATAATTTTCACAATAACAAATTTATAAGGTGGGATAATTTGAGATAAAAATAAAGTGTAGGAAGAAGATATTGCAACCAAGAAAATGGAGAAAAAAATAAAGAGAGGGATATAAAGCAAGATACTAAAGACTTTGTGACTAAAATAGAGGAGATAAATAAGGCCAAAGCTAAATATTTTCAGTAGATACCATATAAAACCTTAAGGTATTTTTAGTTAGGTATTAAAAAGGAAACATCACCATATACACTTCAATTCTCCAACATTTAGATGTGGGATGTTATACCTTGGTTCACTAGGTGGACCACGTTTTCATTGATAATGGCACCCATCCAATAGATGTATGTAATGATAAAAACTTCTTAACTTTCCATCATTCCATCTAATAAATAATCCTTGTTGGATGTATCCAAGTTTTTTTTGTTCAAATAAATTGAGGGAATGTTGCTTTCAAAGAATCCATTACACATAAGGCTACCTAACTTGAATTAGATGTTGCATAGTTCAAGGAAAAATGTAGAACTCAAGGTCTATTTATTGAATTCATGTAAAATAATTGAGGATGCAGGCCCTATGATGGTTTTCCAAGTTTTAGGCAACCAAGTTCTATGTGATTAGAAGCATCTTAACCTTTTTATTACTTAGCTAATGAAGGATTGGTAGTTTGCATAAAATAAAGTGAAACTATGACCACAAGGAAGGAAAATCAAGGTAGAGATTCATGCCAAGTTTGAGTTGTTATAATAATATGAACATTTCATGCATACTACCATGATCTAATATCAATAGATGTTAAGGAACATGTTGGAGTAGAATAATCAACTCAATATTATTTGGGATAATGCAAACCTATATTTCACTGAAGTTAATAAAACCAAGGTAGAAATGGATGATCAATTTACCACTCCTAATAATTTGGATACCATACTCAAAGCATCATTATAAATGAGGTATAGGTTAATGCATTAGTTATAGACATTTAAAAAATAAACATTATGAAACACTTCCATAGGATTTCAAGAACAAAGGCACACTAATAGATTAGATGAATTACAACATGAGATTCAGTTGAGGGTATCAAATATAAGATTAATTATTATCATTAAAGAAGATGATGATATTTTATATATCATGATAAGATAAATTTATTTACAATGATAATCATGGTAAGGGAAACATTACTAAACTATAAAATGTATAAAAATGACTTATCCTACCTAGATAGTTATATAACACTATTCATTGACATTCCCTAATACATCCCTCTAAATCAACTTCAATAGGAAATTTTACAATATAAAGCTTCCAAAGTGGCCCAACCAAGTGTCTCAACAAATCAAACACCATTGGGTTTATATTATTTAGTCATGACTTACTTTGAAAAAATCCATACAATAACATCATCCTCTGTAGTATCATCCTCTATTTCAATTACAACACCTATTCCATAGTCTTTCTCAACTAAAACAAAAAAAATATTCATCCACCATCTATATAATTACTTTTAAAGTAAAAATTTTAAAATTTTGATTATTTTTTTAGTTAGGATGGATGAAACATTAGGATCGAGGCTAAGGTGGTTAAAAACCCATAAAGGTTAGCTACATGGTTATGCTAGTCTATTGAATACCTAAAAGGGTGGTATATTAGTACATTTATTAGTTGAAAAATTTAAAGGGATGTTAATTAATGTGCATGAGGTGAAAACCAATAAATGAAACCTTGAGTGATAACTACAAGTGATGTTTCATGCCAACTTATTTCTCAAGTAACTCCATTAGATCCATCTTTTGACATAGTTTCTATGATGTTATCTCAAGATGAGACAACCATTTACATCTAAAAAAGTCTTGGTGGAAGTATCAGACCACAAAATCACAATATATGTGTTGATTCCACATGTGTGTATCAAAATATTTTGTATTACGTATATCCTCTTTGGTCTCTTTATGACAATTTGTATGCAGAAGGTGAAAGGTCTTCTTTTGGTTTATAATGATAGGTGGAATGTGAAGTGATGTAGTCATTAAAAATTCTATAAATGTTTTTTTAATGTATTATAAAATGGTTATGAATTTTTGAGATTAATATATAGATTAAAAAATGGTTTTATGTTATGTTGCCTTATGTTCATTGGGAAGTCATGTTTAGTTTAATGTATTTATTCCTTATGTATGCTCTGTTTTACATAATTTTTTATCATGTAAATGATTTTTGTTATAAATAATTATTATCTACAAAACATCAGGAAATTAATGATAAAATGTGTCTTTATAAATTAAATCATATCAGTGTGACTTATGTTTTCTATTTTTGACATTATGTAATATAATTTTATCCCATATTATCATGATCTGATAGTTTCCTAGGAACCTCTACTAATAAATAATCTTACATTATTTTTGAAATTAACCCCAAAATTGATCTATTGGAGGATCTAGTTGAAATTAATTCTATGATTTTTACTTGTAAAAATTGGATCCCTCAAAATGTGTGAAAAAATCAAAATTAATATCTTTAAAACCTTCAACCAGAATATGAATGGTAAAAATAATGAAGCTAATCTTAGTGAGGAGGATTTTATTAGGAAAATTTTAACTTTGATGGTTCCTAAAAATCAAATCTATGGGAGTTTGGAATGGGTTTCATTATTTATAAACATCAAGTGAAAATTACCACTTTTGGATCTTTGTACATTAGTAGTAGCTTAAATAATATGATAAATGGGGTAGGTTTAGTTTTGGGTCTCAAATTGGATTTGAAAAAAGGTATTAAGATCCTCATAATTTAATTTTACTGAAAAAATTTATTTTATGTAGTAAATGATAGTATTATGCTAATTTGGAGAATGTATAGGGTGATTCAAGAAGTGCAATGTCAAAAAAGGAATCTTGATCTAAGCATATTCAAACATAAATGCATAATAACATGGTCTAGTTATCCAATTACAGGCGTATCTAAAAAAATAGAGTTCTTGAAGGAGATAAAAAAGATATTACTAAAAAATCATTAGTTGGACGAGTTGAAAAATATTTTCCAAGTAGATGGTAAAGATAAAAATGATTAGTTATAATATTATCGGTATCGCGTAACAAGTAATGTATGTACACACAATGTTATCATTTGGACATTATCTTAGAAAGTGAGATGATATTGGAATAATTTTTACATTTTTATCTTTTTAAATAATTATATAAAGATTAATTATATTCATGAGCCTTGTTTGGGGAGGATGAATTTCAATATGTTTTGGAACAAGATCAATACACAAGAATGAAATGTTTTCACTTTTATACTAGAAAAAAGGGTGACTAACATCTTGTCTAATGTTGTTATTTTATATAAAAATCAATTTTTTTTTTCCTTTCATGGCTTTTTTATTTATTAAATATTTCTACCTTTCTTTCCTCAATTGGATTTTTATGAATAGGTTTTATAAACTTCTATTCAAATATGTCAAGCAAGAAGTGTAGTTGATTGAAATTTTAGATCTTTTAAAAAATTGGTTTCTAATTTTGAATGGATTTATTCAATTTTAAAATCCTTTTTGCTCTTATAATTGATTTATTAAATTTGGAGATTATTTTATTATTGTTTAGGTGTAAGATTTGTGTTTTTAGCGGTGCATTAGACAAAGTTATTCTAAGTGAAAGTTGCCAAGACTAATGTGTCTCTTTTGTAAAACATCCCTTCACATTTCATTTCTTGTGTATTTTTTCCTATTAGGATCAATTTATTTTGTATTTTCATACCACTCTTAATTTTTAGTATGAGTATCATTTATGGGGTGTTTTATAGTCTAAGTTTTTGTTGATATCATCCATCTGTTTGGGTGCAATTTTCTATATTTTAGTATGGCATTCCAAATTATGGCTTCATGGTTAATTAATGTTGAACACAATCTCAATGGTAAGATATGAACACAAATATTTCTACTAATCATGTTCAAGGGATAAATAATCATTATTTATCTGTAGAAATCTATGTCTAGCGTATCCTTATAGAAACCTGTTATAGTTGTGTAAAGGATGATATGTTGGTCTAATAGTGAGATAATTGAGATAGAATATTAAGTTATATTTAGGCCCACCAAGCCTTTGTATTTTTGATAATACATTATGTTTGAATAAATGAGCATAAAGGTATAAAATATAGTGTTATTGTTGAATGGGATCAAAACCATGAAAAGGTTCAAGATTTTAAGGTGGGAATATGCTAATTTGAAATATTAAAGGTTAGCATACCATCAATTGAAATAATTAGGATAAATAGAGATTTAATTATGAACATAGGGCCATTAATGAGTATAAAAAAAACTATGAACATTAGATCCTGGCATGAGGAATTGGTTGATATGAGAAACTCTTAAAAATTCAAACTAAATGAAGGCAATGTTGTGTAAAGAAAGCTTGATGATCACTACCCAAATGGATCTGAAAAGGTCAAGCTAACACCAAAAGACATTTTCATACCAAATTATAAAATTATTATAATGATAAATGATCTCCAATAGGGTCTTAAGAGGAATATAAAAGATATGGTTGAGATTAGGATCATTTTACATTCTCAAATTGAAATTTTGACTTCCATCAAGTAAACCCTAATCAGGTAGATTGGTAGAATCATTAAAATAAAGGAGGAAGATAGTGTTTAACTTTCACCAGAAAGACTAAATAGTAAAATATTTATCATGGCTAAGGATATCAACATGGTTAAAGTAAAAATTAAGTCTCTAGACAAAGTCATGCATAGTTTACAAATGATAGTGAGAGATAATAGAATTATCAAACTAGAGCTATTAAGTGTTGTATGAGAGATAAATTGTACCATTAATAACATCCACTAGTGTATGTATCATGATCGTAAGGATCAAAAGGAAAAAGAGAATAAGGATGATAATCTCCAACACCATGAATAAAAGGTAGGTAAATCATAACTATTTGAGGCTTTTGATTTATGGGTAAAAATTGATCTATGTCATGATTAGTATCTATCATATTGATATGTTAGCCTACATTATTTATGTTTTTTTCTATTTTTTTGTTATTTGGTGGTTGTTTGGTGGGTTTGTGTTCCCCAAATGTGGGTGAATACACATTTATGTTCATTTTTTTTATCATGTTTATTTTTTCAATAATTTTTTTACTCTTAGCTAAAAAAGGATTTTATTTTACACAATCATTAACTCTCCAAATACGATAAATGAAATCACATACACACATTGTTGACTTTAAAGCTATGGTAGACCTAGTATGTTATGTTTTAAAGTTAAAAAAAATGTTTAGTTTTTTAATAAAGGTAGATTAGTGAGTTATAAACACATTAGAGTGTTTTCCCAATAAATTCACCATTTGTTGTGATAAACACACCTTTATTCCCCCAATAAATTTAGAGCCACCCCTCCCCACTTTTATTGAGATACTAATTATATATTAAAAAATACCATTTAATCTTAATTTATCATGACACTATAGGGATTTGATTGTTTTATTTATCTAGAACATGAAAGTTAGTATTTAAGGTTATTCATGGTACACTAAAATTTAGTTTACATCATAACCAAGGTTATTTTATTTTGCTTTTTTCTTTGTCACAATGAGTTTTATGTATACACTTATAAATCAATTTCAATAGAAGTACTTTCACATAGTGTAAGTGTTGTTATTGTGTAGCTTTATATGCATTGATTTATAAATGAAATATCATAATTCATCACATACTCATAGTTTTTAAACTAATATAATTTACTCAAAGTGGCTATAATAATATGAAAATGTGAAGAAGTTATGCATGTCTCCTTGTGCCTAAATAACTATGAAGATAGATGGTGCAAGATGGAAACACTTAAAACTTGAAGGTAGAGTGAAAATTAAGCAAGAAATAATTATACATATTATATGTTATAGTTTATGATTCATCACATCCTCATAATATAAGGTGATAATATTATTCTATAGTGGCCAAGGGTGAAGTGCAAGACTGTGATACAATGAATGCATGATAGTGTCTATTTTTTTTTTGGGAAAAATAGAGAATTTTGATGAAATGAATTTTAAATAAAATTTTATAAATCATCACATCCACATATCATGTGGAATTAAATTTATTCAAAAAGTGACACTACAAAATTGTGACAATGTGAAGAAGTGACACGTGGCTTACTCTGTATATAAAATGAAAGTGTAAAACTTTGTATGATTAGGGAATGTGGATTATTATGATTAGTATTAGTAAATAAAATAACATATGAGTTATATTTTATAATTATTGTATCCTCTTATATAGGAAACCATATGATTCATTACAATAGACACTAGGTGTTACAATAGAGCAAGAGAAAGATGCATGGACCATTGTGATCAAATATCCCATAGTTTTACCTAATTTTGTATTAATAATCTAAGAAAGTGTAAAATTATCAATATTAAAATAGTCTAAGATATGTTTAAATTAATCAGATCTGAATGTAAAATTAGATGTTTAATTACACTTTATTATTTGTATAAATAATAAATAATACTAGGGTTTGTGGGCTTTTTACTATTATTTTTAGGTTTGAGAATATGTGTAGGTGGTAGGAAGGACTAAAATTGGATCAAGAGTCACTCATATATAAAAACTAACTCTTTGGACCTACTTGGATAGATCTAATAGAATTTAGACACCTAAGTAAAACTTGAGGCATCTAATTTATATCTAAAATATCCCCAAAATATGTGTAAAACTATTTTACCACATATCATTATTCCTAATTTTAAACTATTTTTATGTGTAATATCATAATCTTGTTTTTGTGTTGGGTCCAAAATTATTTCTCCTTTAGTTTCAAACCCTAGATCTAATTTTGACATTATGTTTACCTAAAAATGGAATGAAAAATATGGGTTAAGCTTTCCCTAACCACCCTTGTTAATTAGTTGAGCATTACTTACCCTTGTAATACTCTAAGGAGGGCATAAACTACACATAGTTATCCTGGTTAGGTGTATGAGTGTAATAAGGATACTATAATATGGATTAAACATATAACATATATTTCAACCCTTGATAATATTCAAACTTAACTTGGATTGGGTGATTTATAATTTGATAGAGCCTTCTTATTTTAGGGGTTACTTCTCTATAAGCTTTAAGGTTGTTCTTCTTGATGTGTATATGTCCTATTTGAAGGTTTCAAATCGATGCTTGATAGAAACCTATAGGATTAGGTTTTAAATATGTGATTATTTGGGTAACTTGTTCCACCATGGACATGCAAAATGTATGGAGTAACCCATAGGAAAGATTTGAAATTATAAAAATGATCTTTAAAAGAAATGTGGATAGATATTTTATAGGTGGATGGTTTCAATAAATTAGATCCATCTGAGTATGAATAGAGACACCTAAAATTTATAACATAGAAATATGATGATAAGACATAGTTTTATTATGATATTAAGTAGTTTAGGCATAGACTAGGGAATTTATGTATGTGTTTCACCCTAATTTGGATTTATTTTTAAACCTAATTAAGATAAAAATTAGAATATAATCCATATTGTAAAATATGAAAATTAAGCATGAATCTGAATGGAAAGGCTTTAAATAGATTTAATAATGGTAATTATTAAATATAGAAAGTATAACAAAGGGATAAGATACTTAATGGTTCCTTGTACTATGTAGGATTGAGATAGGTCGTAGGTAGTAAAGAAAGTATAAATCATGACTTTAAGTAAAACAATATAGGTTTTGGATCTATATGTTTACCTAGATGGTATTATGTGCCATGTTGTTAGCCCTAATATTTTTTATTCTTTTGAAGGCACTAATGGGATTGAGTGTTCCAAATAGGAAAGTAGGAGATAATGTATGGGATAAAATATCCCATCATTAATTTTAGGGATAATGTTGGTTCCATCCAAGGACCGATAAGGTTAACCTTTTATACTAAAAAATTCATGGTTATTACCATTAGAGGTTCAAAATGTGTATAATTACACTTTGAATTAGTTGTTGACTGAAGGAGATTATACATATCATTTACTATTGAGTTACACATCACATATTTATAAAAAGGGTAAAATGTTTGGGTTATAAAAATAAACATAAAATGGAGGGTAAGGTAGGGTAGGAAAGAGTATTTCTAAGCATGAAAAGTGTTAATGATTCAATAACTGAGCTAAGTACCCCACCATAGTTATACCAATGTTTGTTGAGTTTCACCAAGGGTTCTGACTATTTTTTACACATTGGGAGAAGTCTAAGGAAATAGGTGAGAATGCTTAATGTATAATCCCTTCACTATAAATCAATATTCAATTATCCTATAGTAAATAACACAAATTATTTAGACCCAGTCTATAGATTAACACATAGATCATGAATATTATAAGGGAAATGAAAAAGGTCCATAAATAGGTTAGAATAGTGAAGCACATTATAACCACTAAATTTTTTAAGTAATGGAGAGTGAATTTAATTTAATTAGGATTAACATGTGTAGACACCTAAAAATGGCCATAATTAGCCTCTGTCTAGACTTCAGACTGATTCCTACCAACCATTATAAATTAAGCATAGGAATCATTGAACTTCCCAAATTTTATTTTGCATCATTCATCAAATCTCAAAATCATGTTGAGACATCGCTAATTTGGGTAACCTATCATATTAAATAATAACCTCTCACATATTCATCCCTAATCACCTTGCGACATCATAACAGTCAATTTGGCCTATATACCTATTAAGTGGGGAACTTGAAAAATTAAATCAAATCTTGATAGAGATAAAAGGCTAATCAAAATCAACTAGCAAACTAAACAAGATTAAATGACTAGTTTAATTATCAGTTTGAAATTATTGAATATCTAAAAAATGAAATTCAAAAAATCAAAATATCCTAACCTTTTATCATCACCTTTATGATTTGTCAAGATATTTGAAAATATCCTAAAATATCTATTTTGGAGATCCATGCCTAGTAATTTCAAATCATAATTACTTGATAACTATTAAATCTACTAGGGTTATTATTGACTCACCTAGGTTAGGTTTGAACCCATTCCAAGTGTTAACTCAACCCTAACTCACTCTAGGTGAGAGTTGAATCCTTAGGCTATAGATATAATGCCATGCCTTTTCATTTTTAATCTCTCATAATCCAAAGTTATAATTCAAATTTAGATAGAGACATAAGCTATTTTATTTTAGTTAGTGTTATAATGCTAAAATATTGAGCCAAAGAAATATAAATCCACATCAAATACAATATCTCTAAGAAGAGAAGGAGACAACAAACTTCATTTGAGAAAGACTTATTGATGCAGAAGCTGAGCAAGTCACTCAAAAATGCATTTAGAGCTCCCAAGGAAGGTAAAGGATTCATTGTCTTTTATGTTTTAGTTGTGTTGTCATTTATATTTTGTTACTAAGCTCTCCCTAGTATCTAGGCTAGGAGTGTTAGTGTTAGTGTGTTTATTTGAGTTTTTTTCTTGAACTAACACTATACTAACCTCCCTCCTTAGATTACTATGATTTACATAATGGCATTCTCGGTGGGACATGTACCCCACAAGTTTGATCCTAAATCCTTTTCAATCATTATAATAATGATTTTAATGTAAAAATTTGAGTTTGTTAACCAAAATAGATGAAAATTATAAACTAAGAAACATTTTTATAGAAGTTGTGAATTTGAACTATATAATCATGGTTTTGATCTCTGGAGTAGTGATATTATGGAAATATCACAACTCACACAATCACAGTTTTGTCTCTATTTATGTGTTTTTACATCTAACTACCAAAGTTTTAGATAACTATTTACTACCTATATAAAAATTTGTGATATTGTAATATCATGACTCTGAAAGTCATAATATCATAATACTAAAATTTCATGTGTTGTGATATTACCTAACCATCATTGATATTACATATTGACTACTAGTGGTTAGCCTAATTATTTAAGGTTGAGTTGAAATATCACAACTCTTAGAGTAGTGATATTTCCCTACTATTAGTGATTTTGTGACTATAGTAGTGATATTACATTTTTGACTTTATTTTCTTGCATGCATTTTTCACTTACAATTTCAATTTTTCACTATATGTAAACTTGAGAGCAAGTTTTAGGAAGTAATTTATTCATTAATGAAGTGTTTATAAGCATAAGGACTTTATAATATGTTTTACAAGACCCAAAGGCTATAGGGATACATTTAAAACACTTTTCACTTGTAATTTTAACATTTCAAATTGGTGTTTTAATAATATTTTTGTTTACATCACTTTCATTTTGTCAAAAAAAATAAAAAACAAATGTCAAGGGAACAAAACTTCATAACAAATCTCATTTTGGTACATTACAACTAATTTTAAATACTTAGGTACATGTTCTTGAGAGTGTTTATTTTATGCTTTTGTTTGTTAAAAGTTATTTATCTTAGCAAAATGATTGATGGGTGTATGCTCTTCCCCATCCCCTTTAGGGAACTCAAGTAATGAAAAACACTAATTCATTAACTCAATAACTTTAGAACAAAAGTGTGAAAAGAATGTTACTAAGGCCCTCCCCAAATCTATATGGTTTGGGTGGTCCAAATGTAACCATAAAGTCTATTCACTTGTCTTTTATTTTCATGTGTTTTGGATTGTGACCAGGATTTGATCATCTCCTCACATTTTCTTTAGGGAAGTGTTAACCTAGGAATTCATATCCCTACATCACTTCAACCCCACTCCATAGTGGGGTATATAAAATGAGGTTAACTTACTAAGACACTTGTTTGAGTGTTTAAATAAGCTCCATTAGTAAGATACTACCTCAGATCGTAGGGGCAACTCAGACATCACACTACACTGAGAAAATAACGGATTTAGTGGTTATGAAAAGGAAAAGACCTTTTCACAACAATCCATTTTATGTGGATCTAAATGATGTGATCATATATTTTTTTTAGCTATACTTGAGACCATCTATAAACATGTAAAAATTGATAGTTTAGATTAACCCCACTTACCACAGACATACTATTGATGCAGGATAAATAGTCCAAAGTTCCATGTCATAATACAAACTCTTGGGAGAAGAGGGGACCTAAAATCCTATTTTTCATGTAATTTTATATTTGTATTAACATTTAAAATCCTCCCAAGAGTGATTATATTGATGGAGTTTGACAATATTATGCAACCTTGTCAATTTTATTATTTAGGACATTACACTTAGGTGTTTACATCATTTTATCATTTATTGCATGTTTTTTTTAAGTCTCAACTATTGGTTTTCTATACCATGTCAAAAAAAGTCTTATATTGTACATCACTCTATTGTTTGAGGAGGTTTTACACCACCCATTTGGTATCATGCCTTTGCCTTAGTATTTTTATAAATCTTTGTGTGTGTGTCACTTGATTGAAAAGGGTAATGGTATGCTTCCCAAATCATTTCAAGTTTTTGTGATTTAAAGTCTTGAAACAAACCATTATTTGCATTTTTATAGCATGATAAGACCATTACATTACTTGAATCATTTCATAGACTTGTTTGTCTTATGTCCAAGTTTCCAAATCAAAACCAATTCATGTGTGTCTTTTGGATCTTTACCTAGTGCCGTTATGCCACTTAGTTTTGTCTATCTTGTTGTTTATTTAAAGAATCCTAGTTTTCGTGAGTTGAATTTTTAATTAACCTTGACAAGTTCAAATACAAAAATTGATTGATTTATGCTTATTCATTTTGTAATTTTAGCTTAGACATCAAACTTTCTCTTTTGGGTTGTGTAATTTAGGTTAATTCTTTACCCAATCTAAAAACTATTGTTTGTGCCTTTATTTGGAAGAAATAGCCTATATTACTTATGCCTTTTATTTCATGACTTATGCCAATTGACCAAGTTCATACATAAAGTTAAATTCCTCATTTATGTCAAAGTGTTTCAAATTTGTTAGATTAAATATCTCACCTTGTTTTTAAGTCTAGCTTTTGTGCCTTTTGACAAAAGACCTAGCATATTCATGTTTTATTTTCATAGATTAGACTTGTTTGAAACACTTTGAACCTATATTTTGGAATTATATATTTATTTAATCTACTTGACCATTTGTGTGAGACATTTAACATTAGACTATTTTATATCATGTTTTAGCATAGAACTTTTGGAGATACAACTCCATTATTTTGACCAAGTTAGACCAAGTTCAAATCATTTGTCCTTTGTACATTATTTTTTAGACTTTATAGAATTCTAGACCTCTTTTTGTGAAACATTTATCATTTATTTTAATATGTCTCACTATACTCATAGTGGAGCCATGTATAATCTAGGCTATGACATTGAGGTTTCACAAAAAGAATTTGTTCAAGACCTCTATGGTGATAATGTCATTTGTGAGATGGACCCATATCCACCTTAAAACACTCAATTAGGGGAACAAGTCTAAGATCCTTTAGCTCACTATTTGTTCAACACACCTCCATACTTAGATTAGGACTAAGAATAAATAATGTAGTACCTATCTAGTGTACCTTCAGTTGTAGACCAAGATCAACAAAAATTGTACTAAATTATGATTCCATCTACATATGATCTTTATTTGTTTGATAATCACTTTCTTGTGAATAAGGATGAATTTTTAATCAAATCTATAGAGGTAGGGGCTAAGTTTATAGCAAACTTCCCCCATGAAAATTTTCCAAGTCTAGTTAGATTACCTTACAACATGTCTTATAATCAAAACAATGAACATGACTCTTATATCAATCTTAAAGATCTAATGGCGATGTTGTATCAAGACCTATTGACCATTTTTAGCCCACATATAAAGCTCTTGCATGGTTTGATGAATAAATAGATCAAATTCTTAGAAATGATCCAAGTGGATTCTCACATGATTCAAACATTCAAAAGCATGATATAGGTTGTAAAAATATTAAATATCCATTAGAACCTCTAAAGAATGATCAAATGATAAATTATACAAGCTTTGGAGACCATATCATTTATGAAATTTTTATCTTCACTTAGGAAGCCATCACAAGCCAAAGTATTGTAGTGCCATGTAGTTCTTCATTCCAAGAACATGCTATAAAAATTTTAAGTTCACACAAGCTTTCTAGCTCAAGTTATGAAGTTTCAAAGCTAGACTTGTAGAGTATGACATTCATGCAAATGTCAAATAAAACTCAAGAAAAACAATGATTTTTGAGTTTAAATTTGATGGTCATGTGAATTTCAATTATGGTCATGTTAACATCATTTTATGGGAGCATGAATGTCAAATTCAAACTCATGAAATAGTCAATGGTTTTTAAATAATGTGTCCCAAGAGATTGATAGTCCACATTGCATCATACATTTTGATCCAATGGTGTAATGATTCAAATAGTGAAGGAGCTCAAGATATTGACATGTGGCATAAATGTAGAAGATGACAGACTAATAATGGATCCTAAAAATCAATACATGTTTGACATGTGGTATAAGCTTGGATAAAGTTGATAAGTTAAGGTCAAGATCAATGGCTCTCTCTTGATCATATATATCAAGATTGATGGTATGATCAAAGGTAAAAAATTTAATAGGTCGAGTTAGATATTAATAGCTAATTAAAATAAATATGAGCCTAGGAATTTTGACAAAAGTTGGGAAACCATTTTCAATCAAGGTAAATAGGTCTTGTAGGATCATCTTATCACCATTGAAGCTCAATTTGATGCCATTAAAGGCACACACTAATGTATCCAAGATGATAAAAAACATATAATACCACCACTAAGGTTAAATATGGACCTTCGATTCATAAATTTATAGCCTAAAAGGTTATTTTTGTACTTATGTTTGCCATTTTTAAGAAGGTTCCATGTATATGGTGAACTCTTGGTTCTTGCAAAGATAGATTCAGTCTTTTTAGACCTATTTAGATCTAGTAAAGGACCTATATAGTCTATAGGTCTGCATTAATATAAAGGCTATAGGAAAGATAATAATATTATATTAGTTTTCCATCTATAGATGAACCTATGATCTAGATATGGAAATGGAATAGACATGTGTTTAATACAAAGGGGCTCATCTGTTGATGTGGCTTCATCATCAAAAAAGTAAGTACTAACCACCATTCATGGCATGACATTATCATTTTTAGTATTTTAGGATTTGATCCTCATAAACATGTCAAGTGTATTATGGGTCCCAAGGTGGTAAACTAGTAGTTGAATAAGTAGTTAAGGGAATTTATTCTGCCAAAATAGACTTTGTCATTAGATGGAACAAACCCTTATCTTCTAGTAGGATACCTTAGATAATGAGAGGATATTGAGGAATATTGGGATTAATGGAGGTCCATTTATTGAACAAGGTAAACATACAAAAAGTAATTAAGGAACTACCACCTTACTTCTTAAGCTAGATGACTTTTCTCCACTCTCTAATGAATGGTTCCCATCGCTTTCTTCCCCTTCTATATATCCTAGTCTCATTCCCATTAAAAGTATTCTTATATTTTAGACTTTTTTTATCTTTTTGAGAGATAGGGATACTCTTTGAGATATTGAAAATATGCTCATCTTGATTAGCCTCAACCCTATCAAGAATTTTTAATAACTACCTCTTAATGCAATATAAGACTTTATTTTCCTATCTCTTGCCTTAGATCTATGTTGAGTGATTTGTGCACTATAGAATTATGTGAAGGAGAATCTTCCTAATCCATGCTCCTTTTTTATTCCTTTTCTATGGTATATTCAAGCTATGTTTTAGGTCTAGATTAATGTTTTTTTACCATTAATGTGATATTTTAGTTAATCTTAGAACCCTTTATTACTTCCTGAACCTCTTCTATGAAATACTTATGTAACTAGATTTATCTTGAGGTTGTGTGATCTAGCATTGTATTTTGTAGATCTAGTGTGGATTCAAGATTATTGGAGTCTCCCATTTTTATTTGGTGTATCATCTGGTCAACTTTATTAGAAGACCTTATCCTATTTCTACCCCTTTTTCTTGTGAAGAATTAATTTAGAATTAGTCTAAGTGAGCATCGAGAGGAATCTAGACTTTTCTAGAGGTCCAACCCTAACATAGGTGATCTATAGCTTAGGGTTTCTCCAATTGTGTATCTCAATTAGAGGGAGCCTAAATAACTCTCCCCAAGGGTGAAATTTTAGCTTATAATAGTTTATAGCATGCTTGGTGAGACTAGGTCCAAAAGAGTGGAAAGATCTTGGTGTGTCTTTCCTCTAATCATCTTTTAGAAGAAAGTAATTTAGCACCAATGGTGACTCCAAATTAAAGCTTCTAGTTATGAGTAGACCAGGTATGTCTCATTGAATATTTTAGTTAGCTTTTACATCTCATTTTACATATGATATTAATATTGACAAATATGGTGAATATCCCTATTATCCACCTCCTTATCAGTGATCCCAATATGATCCTCATAATCCATATGCCCATTATCACTCCTACCAATATTTATATCAAAGTTATGAGGAACATTTTCAAGTCTCTCATGATAATTATATACAATAGTATTTCCTTGATCCTTATTATGAACAATAAGCTCATGATAGTATTGTTCTTTACCAGCCCTATCATGAGCCAACCATACCAACACTTAGTTAAAATTTAATAAGCCTTGAAAAGCATGTACTAAAATTATGCTCACAAAATTATTATGGCCAAGATGTCCCTACTCACTAGATCCATTATGTGAGGGATTCATTATAGAAACTGAAATTACAATGGACACCTGTTAAGAGATAAAATTGGAACGATCTCATAGGTAAGATGATGGATGTAAGTGGTTACTTCCATAGCATTGGAGATAAGCTAAAAGGCCTTGAGTAACAACAAGTCCAACCTCACCAATCTTATGTGCCTTCATCTATACCACCTTAGCCTTCTTATGTGCCACCCATTCCTCCCCAGGATATAATTCCAAGTCCCCCTTTTAAGTATGCCAAGTTCCTCATGTGTTTCTTAGACCTTTATTTCTTGGAGATATATCCATGAGAGTTGTCAAATAAATAAATATATTTTTGTGTATAATCCTTCTATTGAGATCCAAAAATCCATCCTTCTTAAAGAACCTCTTATAAAGTCCTTCAAGGTTAAAAGCTAGAACTAAGTGGTGAAGTCATGGGGTGGGCAAAGTGAAAAAAATATTGATTTGAAAGCCCAAGTTAAAGGAGGATTTGAACCTATACAAACCTCTCTCATACCTCCTCAAGATTATTCTTTTGTTTCTTATCTTCATGAATCTATTGACCACCTTAAAGAAGAGATATTACAAGAGAACATTGATAATCAGATCAAAGAGTTAGAGTTGAAGACAAGAAAAAAGGAGGATAACCAAAATCAAAAGGATAAATAAGTAACTCTATATTTCCCATCTTGGAACCAAATCATGTAGTCAATCAAACCCAAAGCTACTCATTCCCCATCCCTCCCTCAATAATCTAGGTCATTTCCATCTTATAAATGCATACAGAGTAGTATGTAAAAAAAGGAACAAGACATGAATGTCAAAGAGAAGCAGTTAGACCAAAGGGGTGCCACATATGTCTCATCTATTTTGGAGTCATCCTAAGAATATCCTATGCCACTCCTTAAATAGGTAAGCAACCATGTTGAACTCATGACTAATAATGATGAATTATTAGAATTAAAAGAGGAGATCATATTATAACACCACTTTGCAAGAGCAATCATGTCTTAATATTTCATAATGTCAAAAAGGATGAGTTATAGGATCAAGTACCAATAAAAGATGAGATCCAAAAGGAAAGTGACCATTGGTAGTAGCTATACCATGATTTCATGAGTGATATTGGTGAACTTAAGATGGAAAAATTGGAGGATGAGATGGTATAATAGGTTAGATATCCTAAAGATTCTATTAATGTTTTAGAGATTCAAGAAGATAATGCTACTCTGGGGATGCCCAATAACAATGAGAAGACTAGTCTTGATGAGAGATTGGTAAAAATGGTAGACATGGATGAGATTGAGATATATCTTATTGAGAAGGATCAAAATACTCATTAAATTGATCTTATCTAGTTTGGTCAAAGTGAATAACAAAAGGATAATTGGCAACTACAAATAAATTTATTTCAAGAACTTGAAGATCTCTATCAAGATGAGGATCAAGTACTTGAGAAGGTGGATAAAGAGCTCCTCATGAAGGACAATGATAAATATTGGGAAAAATATACATAGCTCTTTGATGAGTCTAAATAACTTGAATCAAATAAGAAGCCCAGTCTTGTTGAAGACACAATGGAAACCAAGGAGGTATGCCTTGTTAAACCACCATTGGAGGTCATAGTTGAGGAGCCATATGAAGAACTAGATACTATCTAGATGTACATAGATGACCTATTTGTAACTATTTGGTTCTAATTTAATATCATGCTAAAGAAGATGATAGTTGAAATAATGAAGAAGGAGTAATCAAGATCAAGGGTCAAGAAGCTTCATGCTTTATTCAATCCCTCATCTCTTGATGCATGAAAATTATCAAACTTTCCTTTTGATCTAGGAGGAAAGGTATATATAGTTGTAAGTTGTATATATTAGGATAGTTTTGTTAAAAATTCCTTTAATTTTTGTTTTTGGCACATTTGTTTATTGTCCTTATTTTTTTTAGTAGGTTATTTTCCATTCAATAAGTGCCTTTGGCATTCTATCTTGTTTTGTCATCCTTATATTATTTAAAGAGGTTAGATCAAGATTGACAATTAGTTCCAAATCCAAGTCAATGTGTTGGACCCAAGTAGATACTCCATGCCCAAAAAAATGGATAAGGAAGCATGGTCTAGGTTCTCTTACATAGATAGACATGCAACCCCTCTAAGTCACCAAAGATGTTGGCTATTTTTGGCCCACATATAAAGCTCTTACATGGTTTGATGAAGTAGTGGATCAAAAGATTATAAATGAGTCCAATAAAGAAAATAGAGGGATCCAAATGGGTTATCACATGATTCAATCATTAAAAATCATGGAATAGGTTTCAAAAATATTAAAGATCCATCAAACCCCAAAAAGAATGATAAAATGATGAATTATGGAAGCTTTAGAGACTAGACTATCACTAGGATGTCATAGAGAAATGAATGGACTAGTTGATTTGTGTAATTTTTATCTTCACTTAGGAAGCCCCAATGATCCAAAGGATTGTAGTACCATGTAGTTCTTCATGCTAAGAACATGCTTTGAAAGTTTCAAGTTCACGCAAGCTTTTTGGATCAAATTATGGAGCTTCAAAGCTAGATCTGTAGAGTATGACATTCACACAAACATCAAAATAAATCTCAAGCAAAATAACCCATTTTGAGCTTAAATTTAATGGTCACATGAATTTCAATCATAGTCATGTAAACATTATTTTATGGAAGAATAAACATCAAATTTAAGCTCATGAAATAGCTATTGGTTTTCAAACAGTGGGTTCCAGTAGATCGAGATGAGTCAAATAGTCAAGGAACTCAAGAAATTAACATGTGGCATAAGTAAAAAAGTTGATATAATGATAATAGATCCTAAAAATTGATGTGCATTTGACACATTTCATAATCTTAGATAAATTTGACAAGTCAATGACAATATTGATGGCTCTCGCTTGATCATATAGATCAAGATCAATTGTGTAAGCAAAGGTCAAAATGTCAATAGTTCAAGTTAGATATTGATATCCAATTAAAATAAAGGTGAGCCCAAGACTTTTGATGGAAGTTGAGAAACCATTTTTGACCAAGGAAAATAGGTCTTGTAGGATCATCCTATCACCATTTAATCTTGATTAAACACAATTAAAAGGACACACTAATGCAACCAAGATGATAAAGAACATATGGGACCACCATTAAGGCTAAATATAGACCTTTGGTTCATAAATTTGTAGCCTATAGGGTTATTTCTATAATTTTGTTCACCATTTTTAAGAAGGATCCATGTATATGGTGAACTCTCAGTTCCTATAGAGACATATTGGGTCTTTTTGGACCTATTTAGATCTAGAAAAGGGGCTATATAGTCTACATTAATATAAAGGATATAGGAAAACCAATAATCTTAGATTGGTTTTCCATCTATAGATGAACCTATGATCCAGATATGAAAATGGAGAAATATGTGTTTACTGCAAAGGGGCTCACCCGTTGACATGGATCCATCATTGATAAAGTAGGTATTAACCTCCATTCATAGCATGACACTAAAATTTTTAGGATTCAAGTATTTATCCCCAAAAATACATTAAGTAGACTTAGGGTCTCAAGATGGTAAACTAGTAATTGAAGAAGCAATTAAGGGCATTGATTCTACCAAAATAGACTTTGTCATCACATGAAACAAGACTTTGTCTTCTAGTAGGATCACTCAGCTAATGATAAGAGCTTGAGGACTATTGGGACAAAGGGAGGTCTATTGTTAATCAAGGCATGCATACAAGCAATTAAGGAACTACCACCTCACTTCTTGATCTGGATGACTTTTTTCCACTCTCTAATGTATGGTTCCCATTTTTCTCTCCCCCTTATTCTATATATCTTGGTCTCATTCCCATCAGAGGTTCTCATATTTTATATATTTTTTTTTTATCTTTTTGGGAGATAGGGATACTCTCTAAGATATTGCAAAATATGATCATCTTGATTAGGCTTGACCCTATCAAGCATTTTTAATAATTACCTCTAGATGCAACATAAGTCTTTATTTGCCTATCTCTTGCCTTGGATCTGTGTTGAGTGAGTTGTGTACTATGGCATTGTGTAAAAGATAATCTTCCTCATCCATGGACCTTCTTTACTAATCCTTTTCTTGGGCATATTCAAGTTGAGTTTCAAGTCTAGATTAGTGTTCTTTCTACCATTAATGTGAGATTTTAGTGAGTCTTAAAACTCCTCTTTGTTTACATTCATTACTTCCTAAACCTCTTCTATGAAATACTTATGTAACTAGCCTGATCTTTAGGTTGTGTGAACTAGCATTATCTTCTACAGATCTAGTGTTGGTTTAAGCTTATGGGAGTCTCCCATTTTTATTTGGTGCATCACCTAGTTATCTTTATTATGAGACCTTATCCTATTTCCACCAATTTTCCATGAGAAACATTAGTTTAGCATTAGTATAGGTGAGCATCAAGAGAAAGCTATCCTTCTCTAGAGGTCTAACCCCAACATAGGTGACCCATAGCTTGGGGTTGTTCCCATTATGTAACTCAATTGGAGGGATCTTGAATAACTCTCTCTAAGGGTATAAATTGATCATAAAACAAGACCCACATATTATTTTCATAGGAAAAGGCCTCATGGAGGACCATGCTATATAGATACAAACAACATACCAAACCTATTTGAACTTAGCATGTAATTTCAATAACCTGACCATCTCAAATGCTCCTCTTATCAAGCTAGATCTTTCAATAGGATTCTTAATCAAATTGATGAGCCAAGATAATTTGGGTATAAACCCATTCACTCAAAGCACTTCATTTGGAGACATGTTCAATTACTCAATTATCAAATAAGTGTCCCCTTCTTCTATATAAACAAATGAGCCAAACATAATGGATAACATGCAAGTGTCATCCAATCCAAACCAAAGTGTTGTAAATGCACAAAAAACTAATCCATAAAAAAGCATGCCTTTAGTTAACACTATGAGTGGTTAGAAATAGTGGGGGGGGAAGAACTTTTACCTCCCAACTACAACAAGCTACCTATAATCCTCAACCAACTACTTCATCAAGCATGTAACCACAAGGATTAATTAGTAAAGAAAATCTAGTACCATGCCTCAAAAAAACATGATGAATGTTACTACACCAAAATAGGTGATGAATAAAATTACACAATAACATGCACAGTCTAATATTCCAATACAATAGAGATCAAACATTTTTCCACCTTAATAGGGGAAATAAATGTTCTACCTCATCTCATAGTGACAAGTATACCTCTTCAATCATAAACCAACACACAATTACAATCATAAAATTATGTCTAATAAATAACATACATATATTGGTCATCGACAAATGTTGAACACTCTATAAGCATCTACTTCACAATAGGGGTTCTCACAACCAAGAGGTTCTACCATTCCGCAAATACCAAGTATGAAATAACTATATTTTATTCTAAATGTGCCACAAATATAATGATAGGGCCTTAGTTCACAAGTTCCCCTTTTGAATCTAGGTTTGAATAGTTGATAGTAATTCCCTAATCAACCTCAATAGGGATAGTACTTTAATCAAAGCCATATCCTTCCATCCTAGCCATAATTTCCCCAAAACCAAGCCTATTACCAAATCCCAATTAGAATATCAAACTACAATATGTGAAATTCCAACAATCACATCCTAATCCATAAATGCATATTCCTAGTCAATTCACTATCCAAACCAACCTTTCAAAAGAAACCATACCTCTATTATACCCTAATTAAAGTAATCCACTTTTGACTGCCCAACCTCTACCTCAGGCCAATGTTCTATCTAGTTTCCTTGCATAAGAACTAAAATAAATGAAGGATGCAATTACTGCCATCCAAGCTAGGAAATAGACCAAGAAGTTTAAGTTAGATCATGTGTGTTCTTACCCATTCAACATGGAGTATATATAAATACCATTTCCTCTAGGGTACAAACCATTGAAGTTTGAAAAATACAAGGGTAAAAGAGACCCTAAGGCCCATTTAACAAAATTCTTTGTTACTTTCTAGCTAATGGCTTATAATTACATATAGCTCCTACTATTGATTATTTAAAATATATTAGGATAGGTCTTTGAATGGTTTCTAAAATTTCCAAAGAACTTAGTTTCTAATTTTTATGACCTTTCAAACAAGTTTGTGCAATACTTCTACAATCTCAAACATGAAATTTTGTTAGTATATTTGACTCAATCCAAAAAAAAGGCTAGTGAAAGTTTTAAGAGATATATATATATAGTGATGGAGTGCACTTTCTATCTGATTTACTCATAGATTACCATACAAGCAATTAGCCATTGTGTTAACCAAGAATTTTCACATCAAGATATCTTACCATCTGGAGCTATAGTGTGCACAAACCTTCAAGGAAATCATTGACAAAGGATTGTTGATAAAAAGGTCCCTTATTAAAAAAGGGATCATCAAGCTTAGCTCATCAAATCAAAACCAAATAAATGGTCAAAATTAGAACCAAAACCAAGTCTAAGCATAGGCATCAAAACCAACCTAGGCCAATAATTATGAAAATTCAAAGCAGTTTAATCATAATAAGAATGTTTTTGGGAATGGAGTAATTGAGTTGGGACATATAAAAATGGTTTAAACACCATCTTCTCAGCCTACATTACACATGAAAATTACTCCAAACAACCAACAACCTCCTCAGTAAGTACCACCTTCACAACAACCTAGACCAACTCAATAAATGTAATAACCTTTACCTTTCCAAACCCCTCCTCCAAGACAAACTGGGCCTACTCACCAAGTATTTATTGACCTTGGATAACCCATTGAAGCCATGATTTACAAGTTAACCATTGGTAATATTATTAGTTATACATTTTCAAAGCACTATCTTGAGGGCATTCCTTATCTAGATTGGTACCAACAAAATTAGTTATGTGAGTACCATTGGGTTAATAAACATAATCTACATCATTGTGTGCAAATCAAACACCTTATTCAAAATATGTTAAAAAATGGGGAGATAACATTAGATAATATAAATTTTACATCCAATCAAAAATTATGTATTTATCAAAACCCCTTCCCACAACATAACAATAACCAATAGTAACAATAATAAAGGCCAAAACAAGAACCAATAGTATCAATAGTTGAGACAAAAATAATAATACCAATAGTAGAACCAAAATTAGTTAAATAGATAGGAAAAAGGTTAGAATGATTTTAAAAACAAATAGACTTACCACATAATTTCACATGACTACAAAAAATTTGGAGTTTATATGTGGGAGGTCACATTTCCACCATCTTCATCAATCCAAGACCAAGTATTAACCAAAAAATACCATTGCTAATCAATACCAACCAACTAACCTATGATAGTGACTTTTACTTGACCTGGGACCACATATAGGTGTACCAACAAGTAGTAATTACTAATTTTACACCTTACACAAATAACTCATCATTGGCCCATGACTACATACAAGTGCACTAACAATTGAGTCTTATCCTATCTAGTCTCCTTCTACCATCATTTGCTAGAAATAATAGTCATATATCTAATTCTTATTATGCAATCACAACTTAACAATCAAAAATTATGATCTTAGGCCCACATCCATCTACCACTACACCTATCCAACCCACCATTATGGCTTAGAATAAGCCATTTAATACTATAAAGAAAATGACATTCGATATTTTAGAACAACTTCAAAAAATGCCTATATAAATATCTATTTTAGATTTGTTGCATACATCTAAAATCCATAAGAACATCTTAACAGAGTTCCTTGGCCAATCTCTAGTTACCAAGGACATATCCCTAAAACAAATTTCAAGCTTTGGTTAGATATATACCTTCAAGCTAGCAATTAACCTTTGACCAAAGCGATATGTTATCCCTTAGCCCTCTACATAACAATTTATTGAATATGAAAGTTATCATAATGTGGTTAAAAGTGAAATGTGTCCTCATAGATAATGGATTAGATCAAAATATTGTGTCTCTAAATCTCATCAATAATATTGGGTATACAATAACCAACCTCTAGCCAAAAAATATCACAATCAAGGCCTATGACAATAAAGAGTAAAAAACACAAGGCACCATTAGCTTACCAGTTATTATTGAACCTTTGACCCATGATACATTATACCATGTGTTACACCTCAATTTTTCATACAATTTACTTTTGGGTAGACCTTAGATACATGAAATTTTTGAAATCCATTTGATACTACACTAGTTTATCAAGTTATCCCATTTAGGTATGGATGTCACTATCCATGAAGATTTTCATCCCTAGAAACATTACAAACATTTGATGGTTGAGTAAAAAAGCTATAAGTACCATTCTAGCTTGAATTTTGCTCCAAAAAAAGGACAAGGGGAAAGAAATTATTGTTTATTTGGCAAAGTCAAATTGTATAGACCTAGATACCCTTGATTCATCTTCCCACATACTACCTCTTGAGATTTCCAATAATTTTACCATCATGGCTAATGGCCTAGGAGAATATTTGACACAAGATACATTCCACATTTCCAACCTTCCACAAAACCCCAATTCATATGGAAGAACTAAATCCAAACCACCTTACATGGAATGATAGTGAAAGGGGAAAGGCAAACTGCATAGTTTAACACCTATCATTTTCACACTAGTCACTAGCCAAGAACATGACCCACTTTTAGATGATGAATTATGGTTATACAATGAAAACCTATTTGATTTATATAAAAATTCCAAGTACCCTATCCCTAATAGGATCATGGAGAAGCAATCCTATGAAAGAGGAGGTCTCAGACCAAACCAATAAGGAACACTTAAGCAAATTTTTTCCACTTGATATAAAGGAACCTATGATCTCAAATTTAAACTACTTGGGGGTGACCACATATATATTATTTTTGTTTCAACACCAATGACTAATGATGATGATGCTAATAGTGAAGAATAGTCTGATCATATCCCTTATGAAGACCTAGTTGATACCAATATATTTGACATTCATGCCATTTATACCCTTAGCCCCATTATTCACCACAATCCACTTCCTTTATATCATCCTCAACATATAGCTTGGGACCAACAAGAATCCACAATTCTTGTATACAATTTTGAGAATGATGAGGCCTTTTGAAATTTTCTAGGCCTAATAGACCATGTTCTATTAGGAGACCATAAACAAGGGTTCTTAATTACACTAGATATTGCAACCTATTTTGGATAATGGGTGAACACCCTTAACCACAAACAATTAAGTAAAACATTACAGTCCAAAAGTGAAAACCTATTTGAGGTGATTTTAGACCAAGGTAATAGTAAAGAGAAAGGCTAGTCCAATGGTGAAAACTTATTTTAGGCACTATTAGATAGGGATGTTCAAACTTCTTCAAACATAGATTAGGAGACCACCAATGATGAACTTACATATGGGTCTAAGTTTAGTTCTAAAGAACATAATGCCTTCGACCAAATAATTCAAGAGTTTTTAGTAGTGTTTGTCACATGGCCATAGTTACCATTGGGAGATTTTGATTTGTCTTGCCTATGATAACTTGAAGTGCCAGTCTAAATAGAGGACTCTACTATTTTAGGCCAATTCAAATCTTTGCCAACCATTCTAGAATACGGTTTGAACCTTATTATAGAGGACACTACAGAATTCAACATCAAGACTCTATAAAACCTAAAATGGATCAAATTAGGTGTGTTCCTCACTAAGGAAGAATGTGAGATCTTTACAACACTTCTAAGGGAGTCTATTGATATATTTTCTTAGGCTTATTTTGACATGCTAGGTTTAGACCCTACCTTTGTTTTACACCACCTTATGGTACATCCTAATGTGAAACCCATGCAATAAAAATTACTTAAGATACATCCTCACATTTTTGTATTAGTAAAGAATGAGTTATAAAAAATCTTTAAAGAGAGATGTATTTGACCTATCAACTACTTAGAGTGGATTTTGAATGTTATGCCAATCAATAAGAAGCTAGAAGGAATCAAAATATGCACTAATTTAAAAGATATAAACAAGGCCTACCCCAAAGATGACTTTCCTCCTCCAATTATTGACATGATTTTCAACTCCATAATTGGGTACAAAATACTTTCACTAGTGGATGGATTCTCTAGATAAACTAGATCTAGATTGCACCAGAAGACCAACATAAACTAATGTTTACCACCCCATGGGGAAATTTTTGTTATTAGGTTATGCCATTTGGTCTCAAAAATGGTGGGGCTACATAACAAAAAGCCATGACCATCATATTTCATAATATTATGTATGACATTGTTTAATACTATGTCGATGACATATTAGGAAAATAAAAGCCCAGGGTTGATCATCCATCATAACTATGAAGAATATTTGAGAGACTACATGAATACAAGGTTATAATGAATCATAATAAGTGTGCTTTTGGATTTACTTAGGTTATATTTCTTGACTTAATTGTGTCTCATAGAGGTATTGAAGTCAATCCAGCTAAATTACAAGCCATTATCAAGATGCCACCACCTTCTAATTTGAAATAGCTCTATAGTTTGTAGGGTGAAATATAGTATACCCAACACTTCATTTATCAGTTAGCCAATAAATCTCATCCATTTACACAATTTATAAATAAAGGTGTCATGTTTCATTAGGATGATGAATGCAAATTTTTTTTTAGCATTTAAAGGAATATCTTGCAAATCCACCTATTTTGTTACCTCATATTCTAGGAAAATTTCTCTTACTATATTTATCTACCATAGATAAATCCCTATGGGAACTCATAGCTCAGCATGATGATAATGTAAAAAAAAATGATGTGTACTATCTAATCCTCACACTAGTCATGTACGAACACAATTATATACCCATTGAAAAAGCCTTTTTAGCTATGGTATTCATAGCTCAGAAACTGTGATATTACATGTTAAATAAAAAGACCATGGTTATTTGAAAACTAGATCCACTCAAGTATATGCTATCCAAAATATATTTACAAGGCTACATGGCTAAATGGTCCATGCTTCTGAGTGAGTTTGAGATAGAATACATCAACCAGAAGGCCATTAAGGGACACACACTAACAAATTAGCTTGTTGAAGCTCCTATTGGAGATATAGAACTTATAACATTCTAGTTCCTAGATGAGTCCATTATGATGATCATTTAATCACCTCTTGAAGATCAACACTAGAATCTATATTTTGATGGATCCCTCACAACACATGGATTAGGGGTATGACTATTGTTTATTATACCATAGGGGAATATTATTCCTAAATCATTTTATATCAAATTTCCTTATACCAACAACATGTCCAAATATGAAGAACTTATATAAGGGATTTTTCAAGTAGTACAATGGAATATTTATAATCTCAAGGTTTATGGAAATTCTTAACTAATCATCAATCAGGTTACATACACTTTTAGACCAAGTCTGATAATCTCATACCATACAAGGCCATGGTTTAAAATCTTAAGCAAAAAATTATTGATATCATTTAAATACATTCCAAAGGCTAATAATAAAACATTAGATACCATGGCCACCATTGGCTCTTTGATTTTACATACAAACATGATAAAAGAATACCAATTCCTCATTAAGAATCTTCTAGTTCCAACTCATGAACCTTTAACCATCACAATGATCTATGATATTATTTGTCCTCACTCTATATGGTATTTAGACCTTTTCACCTATCTATATGACTAAAAAATACCACTAGACATATCTTGAAAATAATCCAAGGCCTTTACCCACCATGTTGCATGTTATACCTTACTTAGACCAAACCTTTATTGTTATATATTTGATGGAACTTTGTTTTGTTTTTTAACTTTAGTATAATCAACATTAGAATTATGAGAAGTTCATAAAGGAGTATGTGGATCCCACACTAGGAGGGTTATCCTAAAAAAAATATCCCATATATCAAGTATTATTGGCCAATAATAGATGTAAATGTAGTTGCATACATCAAAAAGTGTGACAAATGTCAAAGGCATGCCATTTTAAGTCATGCCCTAGACAAGACTCTAAAATAATTACTTAAACCATGGTTGTTTGCTATATGGGGCCTTGATCATTGGGAAGATAAAACTTACTTCATTTGATGGACATAAACACATCTTAACCACTATCAAATATTTCACTAATTGGTTTGAAGCTATAACCCTCACTTATATGACTAAAAAGTAAATTTAAAAATTCATCTTCAATTATATCATTTGAAATTATGAAATCCCATCCAAAATTATATCTAAAATGGTAGATCATTCAATAACAAAGATGTCAAATCACTGTGTCGAGTATAATTTTTTTCTACCACTTATTACCCACAAGGTAATGGTCAGGTAGAAGCATCCAATAAAACCATTTTCAACATCCTTAAAAAGATTATAAATGATGATGGATATGAATATTCCATCCCATTTGGGCATACTAAAGTAATTAATATAACCCAATAGGTGCCACTCTATATTCACTTATTTATGACACTGAGGCCATTCTTCCCATTGAGGTTGAGTTAACTTCTTTGTGCATTTCTTTAAAGTATATCTTAGATGATGAAGTTTATTGAGTGTCTCTCCTAAAAGATATAGAGTTAATTTATTAAAAATACATGGATGCATTCAATAACCTTAAATCATACCAGGATTGACTCCATGGCCACTATAACTGATGGGTGATACATAGAGAATTTAAACTTGGTGATCTTATTTTTAAAGAAAGCTAATAGGAGACCACAACCAAAAATAAGCACAAGGGAAATTTAAAACCCCAAATAGATAGGCCCATTCATCATTTATACAAACTATAGCCCCAAAACATACAGGGTTGTTATGCCAAATGGAGATGAACTTGATGAGCTGATGAACATTATACACCTCAAGCATTACTTCACTTGAGAGACCTAATGTATTATCTATGAGGAACATTTTAATTATACCATAATATCAACATTATTATTTTTAACATATAATTCTATCACTTTATCATTTTACCATACATTTTCTATCAATTAGAGTTATTTTTAATGTCCTTAATCAACCCTTTTAACCCTAGTTTTGTTCCATTAGTTTCATAACATCTTTTAGCACAAAGATTTTGATCAAGTTTCAAAATCTGATTTAATATTATGGACAAAGGCCATATTTTAAAGTAGTATGACAATGGTTTGGTAGTTATATCTTTCATTTCTTGTTCTATTTTATACCAAGTGGGCCTAATTATAATTGCCTTTGGAAAAATTAGAGAACCAACCATCATGATACTAATTATAACCGCCTATGGGAAAATTAGTATCATTGAACTATGTCATTGTTTCCTAATTATAACCACCTATGGGAAAATTATGGAAAACACTTGTTTATCATGCCTTGAAGTACCACCTTACCATACCTAAGTTGTACTATGCATTTGCCTATTTTTCCTAGTTTATGATTTTATTTCTACCTAATCAGATTCCTCTACTGTAAGGCAAAACTATAGTGACTTGAGATCCCATCTTGGGACTATGTAGGCATCAATTGATTTATGTTGAGATTATTTTATTCACCCTTTTTCTATACTCTCACAATTTTGTAATAAATTTTATGTTTGAACGATCTTGCCTTTTTTCAAGCTTGAACCATTTAGGATCTCATCATTCTCTATCAAGTTGAGATGCTTAAAATTTTCAAAAAACATTTGAAAACAATCTATAAAATCTTTAACATCAACCACTTCTTTTCCTTAAGGATTCTTATATCCTTATCTATCTCACAAGAAACCACTTGTCATTTAGTTTCCCCATTCTTAATGGCTTTATATCCCATGCTCTCACCATTTTGCATGAAATTTTAAGTTTGAACGCTCTCACCATTTTGAGATTTTGAAACATTTAGGATATCATCATTCTCTATTGAGTTGAGATTCTTATAAATTTACAACATCATTTGAAATCTATCTAAAAAATCCTTAATATCAACCACTTCTTTGCTTTAAGGATTCTAAGATCCCTAGCTATATCACAAGAAACCACTTGTTATTAGTTTCCCCATCCTTCCTGGCCTCACATCCCATGCTCTCATCATTTTATGATTTCATTCCTTATTCCTATATAACATTAATTATGTTTTCTTACTCATAATTTTTCTTCTATCCCATATCTTGAGATAACTACATTTGGCCTAAATCTTTTGGTAGATCTTTCATCTATGGAACTATGTAGGCAATGCCCACTTGCCTAGTGCATCTAGAGCCATCTTGGGCACCCCCTTCCTTTTATTCTATTCCCCCCATTTTTTTGTTTGTTTCATTATCTCTTATAGCATAGGGTTAATGTTCATAATCTTGTTTTTTGTTTGTGCTAACATTTTATTTAACCATTGTTTATTTTTGTTTCATTTTATTTTTTTCTTTGTTCTATTTAGTTCTTTCTTTTCTTGGTGTTTTGTTTATTTCTTTTCTTTTTTTTTTGTTCCTTGATTTTATCTATGTGTTCATTGGTTGATTACTTTTTCATTATTCTTGAATCTATCCATATTTATACATCTACATTGCCATCATGGTTTTTATCATTAGTGCATTATTTTCAATTAAGTACTGAATCATATATCAGTCCTTATGCATATTTAAGTTATGTTATCATAGTGTTTTCTATCATGATGCATAACATCATGTGATAAAACAAAACTCAGTTTAGGAATTCTATACAATAATGAGGCTGTGATACTCATTGGCACCACAAAAATTCCCAATCTACCCAAATCATTCCCAAATATAGAGTAATTAAACCGTGAAAGATTTTTAACCCTTGTTAGTCTAGATGAGCTTCTCCCTACTATTAAGTTTCCCAAATTCATATTTATCCTTTTTATCAACTCAATCTTAATCTATGAGTATGGATTTAGTTCATAACTACCGTTATCCAATTTTTCATCATTAGTGTACAATGATTATAACTACCTCTAGGAAAATATTTGTATACCATCCTAATTACAATGCCAATGACTCTAACTACCCTTGGGAAAATCATTATGTATCATACCACCCACTAAGCTAATGGTTATAATCACTTATTATAAAATCATTGTGTTTTGATCTATTTGAAGGTTAATGATTATAACCACCTTTGGGAAAAATATTATCTCTATCTACCCAACTAGGATATGTTTTTATCCTACCAATGATTATAAATACTTATGGGTAAATCATTATTTTACCTATAATGATTATAATCACCTTTGTGAAAATCATTATCTTGTTACCCTAATCCTTTTTCAATGATTATAACTACCTTTGGGAAAATCATTACCTTTTTCGTCTCACCTATGCTGAAATTATAGCTATTTATGGGTAAATCATCTTGTTTGTCTACTCAACCAGGGTAGCTCTATATTCCACTAATTATAACTACCTTTTGGAAAATTAGTCTCTTCTACCCTATTTTATCCTTTTGTCCCATCATTTCCGCTTTTCAAGGGATTGATTTTCAACCCTTTTTTCCAACCACTCCCTCGAGGGGGAACCTATAGTTCATATATTTCCATTATAGTTATAGGCATATAAGATCTTTTCACTCTTTGTGAAGACATTACCATGATTTTAGCTTAAAACACCTTCCTAAATAAGGGTAAACTATAGACACCTAAAAATAGCCACAACTAGCCTTTGCTTAGACTTTAGATTGATTCCTACCAACCATTGTAAATTAAGCCTAAAAATCACTAATTATCCCAAATTTTCTTGTGCATCATTCATAAAATCTCAAAATCATGTTAAGACATCCCTAATTGGGGTATCCTATCATATGTAATAATCACCTCTCATAGATTCATCCCTAATTTTCTTACAACATCATAATAATCAATTTGGTCTATGGACCTATTAATTAGGGCACTTTAACACTTAAATTAAATCTTGAGAAAGATAAAAGACTAGTTAAAATCAATTAAAAAACCAAACAAGATTAAATGACTATTTGAATTATCCATTTGAAATTAATGAATATCTAAAAATTAAATTCAAAATATCCTAGCCTTTCATCATTACCTTTATGAGTTGACAAAATCTTTTAAAATATCTTAAATTTCTATTTTAGAGAGCCATTCCTAGTAATTTCAAATCATAATTACTTGACAACTATTAACTCTACTATAGTTATATTTGACTCACTTAGGTTAGGTTTGAACCCATTACAAGCCTTAACTCAACCCTAACTGAACTTTGGGTGAGAGTTAAATCCTTAGGTAATAAATATAATACCATGCCTCTTCATTTTTAAGCTATCATAAGCCAATGTTATAATGAAAATTTAGAGAGAGACATAATCTATTTTGTTACAAGTAGTGTTATAATGCAAAAATCTTGAGCTAAGTAATCACAAGCCACATCAAAGATAATGGTTCCAAGGAGAGAAGGAGCCAACAAGCTTCATTTATCAAGGACTTCTTGATTTAAAAGCAAACAAAGTCACTCAATAAAGCATTTGGAGCTCCCAAGGAAGGTAAAGGATTCATTGTCTTTTATGTTTTAGTTATGTTTTCTTTTAGCTTTTGTTACTAAGCTCTCTCTAGTATCTAGGTTAGGAGTGTAAGTGTTAGTGTACTATACTAACCTCCCTCCTTATATTCTTATGATTTAAAACATGTATTTAAGAACTATAAATTATTAAAAACCTTTAATAAATAAACTGTAAATTTTGTGGAAAGCCATAAATTGTATTCATTAAAATAAGATTATTTACCAAAGTGACGATCATGGAAAATATTCACAATCCAAAAGAGTGAAGGAATAATTAGGTGAAATTATGGATCAATTTTGATAGTGTTTTAGGACAATAATTTTTGACCCTAAAAATAGAATATGGTTATAAATTTGTAGATAAGGATGGGGTTCACCTCTAAGTATCATTAGATTACCATCATAGGCCATGATGGACACTCTAAGATATTACAACTGTATTAAATAAAAAAAGATAATATTCTCTGAAATCTCTCCAAAATATATTATACAACCCATTTAACTGATATGTGGAGGGGGAAGAAATGAACCACCAAATGTTTAGACTTTCCCTCCATGATAGTTAGTGTAATTGCTACTAGGTCAAACTCCCAGTCCAACTTGGATGAATCCATTAGTGGATCTAAAAATATCACCTATTATTGGGCCACTAACCTTTGATAAAATTGGAGTGGGACTAGTATAGGCACCTTGACCTCTAAAACTTGACTAATTCTCATTATGGATTGGGTGGATAGTTTGAGCACTGCCTAGGCTCTAGTCTTGTTGGTCGTAACCACCTTGCTTTTCATAACTTGGTACAATAGACCTAGGTGAAATCTGAACTTACTTCTATCTAGTATAATTCCATCTAGGTGGAATAACACTATGATTTTTACCTCACTAAAGTAGGGTAATATCATCTTATTTCCTTTTTATAGGGGGGCCACTACCATCTATGCTAGGCTCAGCCACTCCTTAATTATAGATCTCATGCTCTTGGAATATGTTTGATATAATCTTAGGTCCAAAGTGGGAATGAAATTTAACTTTGAGAACATGCCCTTATACATGATTACTTTCATCTTCCTACACATTATCTAAACTAGAAAAACTCTCTCCAAGTAGGGCATCCTTGACTTGTAAAATTATATCTATAAGGAAGGAGTTCTTCATTTTTGCCTTCAATTCTCAAATCTATTATTGCATATCCTCCATTAGTTTATATGACATATCATGTGTAGCTTGGAAGACCAAGACTAGGTCCTTAATTACTTTTTCTTATCCTGTGGATTTCTTCACTTTGGTGAGAAATAAGAGATCTTGTTGAGTCTGCTAGACCATAGGGTTCCCATCTTGGATGAAATTTTAGGTGAGAATCCTTTATATATTTATTATGGTGTGGTTGAAGTCTCATTAAACATCAAGGTCCCCCTACATATTTATTTAATGTTCTTAAAACACCATAGCTATTCCCAAGGTAGAAGAAGGTGTTGGTGGGGTAATGGAGATGGTCATGATAGGTGGAGGCTGAGGTGGAGGGGGAATAGATGAAGTGGAAGGGATGGAAGTAGTGGAGGAGAAGGAGGAATAGGGGTATAAGGAGGAAATATAAATGGGTAAGCATAAGGTAACATATATGAATACCACCAGATCTAGGTCAAGTTCAACTATGGGGTTATGACTCTAGGAAGAGGGGAATTTAGTATAAAGTAGGAAATTGGTTGGTTAAATTTAAATCCCTAGTCACTTGGGATGATAGAAAATGGAGACATAGGAATAATGCGAGGAGACACCATATGTGGTTTAGGAAGAGTAGAAAGATTTATAGGGAAGGTTTATAGGGAGAAATTGAAACTTGAATATTAAGTCAAGCATGGGATACCTTTTGTTTATTTCTAGGCCTCTTAGTTTAGCTTCAGTATTTGTAGTTGAGGGAATAGGGGTAGTAGAGGTTATGAGGAATGATTAAGGAATCTATTAGGTAACCATATGCATATTTTTAATTTCCAAGGATTATTGAAATGTGCATATAGGTGAATTTATTATAGGATCTACAACCACACTTTCTAAGGTTATGGAACCTATAGTTATTTAGACCTAGGGTTGAACAAGTGGATGAGCTATGGAAGGCCCTATTTGTGGGATGGATGATGTAGATAAAAATGAGGAGCTAAGGATGTTATGCATTGTTAAGGCTAGAGGAACTTGGGTGAATTATGGAGGGGGTGAAATGTTGAAGAGGGTAAGCATCATCTAATTTGACTATTGGAGAATTGGGAAACTAGGTGGTGTCATAAGAGGCTACTAGAGAATGGAGGGATAAGGGAAATGGATATACATAAGTATCAGGTTACTAGTCCCTCTTTAGGCTTGTCTTTGGGATAATATTGATGTCAAACCTAATTAATTAAGCAACTTGATGTCTAGTCACCATGAGTGAAGCTAATTAAGGTTGGGTTGCTTGAGAATGAACTATATGAGGCCAAGCTACTTGAACCATAAGAGGTGGTGGAGGCAAATCTAAGGGCTAAGGGGTATGATATATAAGAGGAGAGGTTACTAATAATATTTATATAATTCTACTCAAAATCTATGTGGAGTCACCTAAACATCCTCATCAAGTTGGGCCAATGTGGAAGAGGCAAGACTAACTTGGGTATACATCACACGTTGAGCCTAGTTTAATTTTTATAATCCTCAATCCTAACAAACACCTCTTGATCATCAGTTATATTAGGTAGATCTCATCATCATCCTTAGACTAATGTCCATAATTAAGGTTGAGACAAGCTTAATATTTAGCTAGGTGATCCTATATGACACCATGTGGGTCATAGTCCTTATGATCTACCCTACCAAAGTAAGGGAGTCCCTTTTTATTGCCATATTTTATAGAGGTGGGAAGGCTATATAAATGTTGGGTTGGATGGTTATTAGGAGGGGTGGGTAGGCCTTATATTGGTAGTTGATCTAGTGCCCTAAGATTCCTTTCGCTAGTTGGTATGTAATTTCTTACTTCACTAGGTGGTTCAAGACCTAATAGGGTAAGTAAAGAGTATCCTTAAGAGTGATAACCATATAAATGATCATATCCTCATTACAATACCAATAGTCCTCAATGGAAGTGAGAGAGTCAAATATTTATTTTGATAGTTGAGGCATGGGAGCCTCATTGATGGCCATATACACTAATGTGTAGAAGGACTTGTACATATCCTATACATGGTCTAATAATAGTGGCCATATAGTTCTTAGAATAATACATGGACCACCACACACCTGAAAACCCATGATATAAAATGAGAAGGTTTGAATGTGAGCATACCATAGATTACATCTACAAAGTATCTCATCATGTAAATTCACCTCCTCTCTGGGCATATCCCACTGTTTTGATCAGATTAGAAGTGATTACCCCTTTAAGGTCAAGTACTTGTTCACCTTGAGGGATTATGTGGAGCAAAGGGATCCATAAAATGTTGATATGAAGGTATTCACTCTCCCTAAAAATTTGTTTGAGCAATATCATCTCAATATTAAAACTATTCCTTGAAGGTACATATGCTATATATATTCACGTCTATTTTTTGACCCATTTAGCATCTAGATTTTCTACCTAATCCTTCAAAATGTCATAAATTTAGTGAGAGTTGGTCTAGGTAGTCATTTCATCTAAATTATAGGTGATAGTGTACTTTGGGAGGTTTTAGTAAGCCTTGAAGGTATCTCTTAAGATATCCATGATATGATGCTAGGAGTTCATAGATCAAACCATGTCATGGATACCATCTTATGCCTACTTCATTGTGAGTAGTAATTTGTTGAATAACTCAATCTAGGGAAATACCTCTAACTTGGCTAAGGCTTAATATAGCCTGAACCTCTCATATGCTTGAATGGCATCTTAGAAATAAACCTCATCTTCATCATTATTTCTTGAATATTTGGGCATTAGGTTGATGTTTGTAAACTTCTCATTATAGTGTTTGAAACACATCGAGCCATCTAATAATGTGGTGTATTTGTACTCCAACTCAACTTTGGGGTTTGAGGACAAGGTGGGCATTATAGCTAGGATAGAATTTTATTACATGGTTCATTAAGCAAAGGGAAAACATGGAGGTCATTGATAGGATAATAAACTAAGGAGTATATTCTAGGAAACTAGGAGCAATAATAGATAATGAGTTCACCTTGACACACTTATAGGGATACACATACATCTCTTGTATTGTTGGTGTTTGGTGGCTCACTTGGAATGAATTTAAATTCACATTGGTGGCTCACTTGGAATTAATTCAAATTTACATTGGTGTCTTGATCTTTTTTATTTATTTCTTAATCTAAATGTAAACTTGGAGATCATGATTGCTCATCACTTGATAGATTTAGTGATCATGACACAACACTCTAACATGTCTAATTAGAGCCCTATTTCCCACCTAATTAATACCCATAGTGTGGTAGGAACACATCCATATCATCCTCAATGATTTCCTAGTGGTTCCTACTTTATGCCATGTGAACTTTTTAAATTAGTTCCTACTACAATAGTTAACACCCAGGTGCAACCTAGTGCTTCATCTTTATATGCTATAGAGAAGAAAAATCTAGATGGAGGATGCACAATGACTTTTGATTAGACTTTCGACTCTAATTTTACCTCATTTTAACTATCTCAAGGTCTTTTGGGATCCATTTACCAATATTCATGAATGTTTCATGTGGTATGATATGATATGTCAGGCTCCCCTATAATATAACATCTCTGATAGGTCTGAGAGATTGACAACCCTGAAAATGGGCTACATATCACTTTAGTATTTGATTAAGCTCTCCTAAGATCTAAAATCTATAAAAGATATAGGAAAGTAACCATTCTAAACATGGGGCAAGGTCATTGGTTAGATCTTAACAACTCTAAAATCCATGCCATATGGCATTCTTCCACTCAACTAGGCTCTCCAAATATGTAACATCTATGATAGATATGGGAGACTGACCAATCTAAAAATAATAATCATGGCACTTTCTCATTGGGTCAGGATCTCCTAGGTTTTGATATCTTTGATAGATTTAGGAAAATGACCATTCTGACTGTAGGGTACCCTGATTAGCTAGGATCTAGAATATCTAACACCTTTGGCAAAGATCCATGTGGTGCTCCTTCATTTAACTATTATTTATAAATAAATCCATAAAAAAGGTACTAAGTAAAAGGAAAATAAATGTGATGAATATAAATGCTCACTTGGCTACCAGATAACTTCACTAGGTGCCTTATAAGACTCTTAGTGTTTGGCATTCTAGGATATTGAGACTCTAGGAACTTGAATATGGGATCAAACACATAAAAAAATTAACATGTTAAATATTCTAAGTAAGAAAACACCTAGTTTACTTTAGGATTCATCAAGGATTCAACTATGTTAACTCTAGAGGTCATTGGGGATCTTAATAGGGATCAGTTAGCCACTATAAATACTCACCATGCTTGGAAAAACTAAAGTGAAATAAGAACTCAAATATTCTCTTGGAAAAGAGTTGATAAAAACAAGATATAAAGTATTGGTACTTTGAGTTTGATCATATTAAATATGGGTCCACCATTTCTATGAAAAAGGGGTTTATTAGCCATAAAAAAATGGTGATTTCCATGGGGAAAGTAGTGTTAAGCACTTAAAACCTAATTTGCTAACCTTCATCCCTAAAAAAAAATAAAATTCAAGGAAATATTTAGACATATCAAAAAATGAATGCACTAAAGTCATGGATAGAAAGTGACATACTAATATTTATTCCCACAAGAGACCATCAGTGTGTGTGAGGTGATATGTTTTCAATTGATTCAATTCATAGATTTCACCTAAATAAGTCAAGGTTAGGTTGGGAATTATATCTCCTCAAAGGTCATTATTGGTTATATGTCTTATAGGGTAATGGTATGGGCACTACTTTTCTACCAGTCAAGTGTCTATAACCCTAATATATATACGTCTAGTCTCACTCAAGGTCTTACTCCACTACTAGCTAGGTTGGAAAGCCTGAAATGGGAATAAACATTTCAAATAAGACATAATTATAGATTATATATGTTTTTTAGTCTCTTTTTAAAGTTTTCTTATGAAGAGATTTGGAAATTATATCCAATGAGGGTTTGCAACCAAGCCAAGGGTGATGGGTTGCTTATAAATATATAAATACCTGGCCTATGTCATATTGGTTTGGTGATCTCACTTTTCATCATGATGATCTTATTATGTGTAACTGTATGGCTTCTATTAGGAAATGGGTCTATTCTAAAATTTACTTTTTTTCTTAAGAATCACTAGATTCCAAGATCTGAAATGTAAAATATTTACTTACAACCTTTTACTTACCTAAATTGAAAGCTCACCTTTGGTATTCCAAAGCCTAATTATACCTCCCAATATTTAGTCACTATTTAGAGTGGTTACTTACTAAGAGTTCACTAAAGGACCTTTCAAGTTCTGCTCACTATCTTGATTTCAATTGAAGTTTAGATTTGGGATATAATAGGTAGGAGATGAACACCACATGAATATAACATCAAAGAAAAAAAAATTAAAAAAAATCAAACACTCAATGATGAGACCATAAAATGGCTCATTATATCCATGAAATGACATATTTTTTCCTTGAATAATAAATGGATCTAAGTGTAGTTTTTGAACTTATGATTTATTTAGAATGAAATAGAGAACTATATCTTGGTTATTTCTTTATAAATCATTGTCTTTTGATTTTTTTATTTTTGTTACTAAATATCTAGAAAACATTGTTAATGTATATATTCAACCTATAATAAGATATATTAGACATGATCATGAGGTACCAATGAAATGTCAAGTTTAATTTGAGCTATAGGACATAGCTACGACTCACCTATTTTAGTTATGGACTCATCCAAATTTACTATGGACTCACTTAGTTCATATATATAGACTCAATCAGTAGCTATAGATTCATGTAGTTCATTGATATAAGAAAAAATCAAAGCATCGAATGTCAAGGGATCCATCATAATCATCAACATTTTGAAGAATGCAACTTGAAGAAAATCTATAGACTATGTAGGTTTCAAAATCTATGGACTCTACAAGTCTAAAATTTGTAGACTTTATAGGTCTAAATTCTATGGACTCTACATGTTTAAAAATATATGGACTCTATAGGTTTGAAATATGCAAACTTTGTAGGTCTAAAATCTATGAACTCTATAGGTTTTGACTCTATAGGCATATCTATAGATTGTGTAGGTCTATCTACAGACTAGCTCAGGATTGCATCTAAATTTAGATTTGTATAATTTTATTCCATAAATAATTATTTTCATATTTCATGAATATTGATCTTATGTTGTAAATAGATAATAATGTCTCTCTTCATATTTTGTGGAAGATTGAGATAATCTATAATATCTAAGTTGATATGTTTCTTTCCATATTTGGTGGAAAGCATCTAAGATTGTTATTCCTAATAAGGAGTTAGTTGGAAGCATGAGATTATAAATTCAACCTCCCACACCATTGTAATCAATCTTGATTATCAATAATACATTATGAAACTTTGTGACATAAATCCAATGTTCTAATTAAAATCCTATTTCAAGGAATGAGATAGCCACTCATTCCAAAGAAGATGGATAAATGTATTTTTATTTATTTATTTATTATGTAATTATGATTTTTAATTGTTGTTATTTATTTTTCATGTAGACATTTTTTTTTTTAAAAAGTTTGTTGTGAACTTGTAGGTGTTTTATGAGTTTATCCTTTATTTTTTATTAAACAATTTACTCTTTTGAAAATGTGATTTACTTTCTTGCACGTTTTATTTACTTTTATATAAAGTGTGATGTGATTTACTTTTCTGTAAGTGTATTTTTCAATTCTTACAATTATGGAGTGTGGTAGAAGAGACCAGTTCTTAGAGATATCTTTATACTATTACATACAACCTTAGAAACTAACTTTGGATTGAAATTATTAAATGATGAATTGATGTCTCATCATTTTTGGCATCATTATCGAGGACATGGTGTTATTAGGAGATTCAAAAAAAATTAAGATAATTTTCTAGTGGTAGTAGATAAATAAGTTCCTAGTGAGAGGGAATGTCTCTATACAAATTTTGTGATAGGAGATACTTAGTTATGGTTTCTTTAGAATTTATTTTCCTAAAAAATAGATTAGAATTTATTTTCCTATAACATAGATTATAGTTTATTTTTCTACAAGTAGATTTAGAATTTTAATTTCTACAATTTAGATTTAGAAATTTTAATTTCATTTAAAAACCCCCCATGCCATACTAACACTATTATATAGGAAATAATAATTGCTAACACCATACAAAAGGATTTAAACACTTATGAAAGTTATAAGAATAAAATTATGATCTAAAATAGCATAGAAGATGGAGAAAACTAAGTTAAATTTCTATAGTTGTTTACAAAGAGGAATTTGAAATTTATGCCCCTGCGCCTAACATGTCTACTAAAGCATTAATCTACTTGTTTTAGTAAAATAATTGAGATCGAATATATGGAAGATAAAATACAATTTCATAAATTTAAATTTCATGCATAAATTTGTGTGTAAAGATAGCATGCATGAAGATAGTTGCATAAATTTAGATTGTATGCATAAATCTAGGTGGAAAGATAACATACATGAAGTTAGTTGTATGCATAAATTTAGATTACATGCATAAATCTAGGTGGACATATAGCATCCATTAAGTTAGTTTCATAAATTTAGATTTCATGCATAAATATAGATGGATATATAACATGCATGAAGTTAGTTGCATAAATTTAGATTGCATGCATAAATATAGGTAGAAATATAACATGCATGAAGTTAGTTCCATAAATTTAGATTGCATGTAAATAAATATCCATGCATGTGGGTCAACACAAAAATCAATAATTTACTGAAAATAAATCTCCATGCATGTGGGTCAATGCATAAATAAAGCATTGCATGCAAATAAATCTCCATGCATGTGGGTCAATGTAAAAATCAAGCATTGCATACAAATAAATCTCCATACATGAAGTTAGAACATTCCATGTGGGTCAACAAATTTGACAATAATAATAAAATTGAATTATTGATATTTTATGCTACTAATTATTTGGTATTTTAAAAATTAATTTTAAGGATTCCAAATGAAGACAAATATAGAATTTTTGGGTGAAAGAAGAAGATTGAAAGTTTTATTTGAAGCCCAAGAAAATAATGGTCAATGGATAACAATGTACTACAAATATTGGATGGGTTAATGTTGATATGAATGGAAATGTTAATATCAATAACAAGGCTAAGGATGAGGTATTAACATTAACATTATAACAGAGACCTTGATTCTTGATTATTTCCATTAACAAAGATCTTGATCTAATACAGTAGCAATAGCAATGATATCATGTAGTACAATCTTATATATGAAGAATATTTAGGTATGTTTTCTTGTACTCTATTTTATTTTTAATTTGGTATTTTCATATCATTTCTCCATCAACTACTATGCATACAAATTATAGGTCATTTTATATTATTTCCATCTATGCATTATCATTTAAGGTATGTTAGATTTTTATAAAATTAATAGCTAGTTTTAGCTAAATATTTTTAAAGATATATCATTATCCCTATGCATATCATAGTTAGACTTTCCTACTTAGCCTGTAAATAAAAAGATTTGATGAAATTTATCTTCATTCTATTTCATCCATTAGTCAAACCCATATCCACCAATCATAATAATAAAACTTATCTAAGGGAGTTCTTGTATCCATAATAAAAATCCATTAGAATTTTTGAACCACCAATCATTCTTACATAGGTTGAAATACATTATTCCATATATATTTAAATGATTTATTTTAATGGTTTATTACTATAATTTATATTTATTTGACATTGTTGATATTATTCTTGATTATAAAGGTCTTGTTTGTTTCTAGTTTTTTACATGATACTTTCATTACAAGGAGTCATTATGAAGATAAAAATTTATGTTCATGAATTCAACAAGTATTTAGGACATTATCCTAAATTACCTCTAAAAATAATAAGTAGTAAAATAAAAAAGTGTCTATCATCACTTATTGGTCATCACTCCATAGACCAATGTTAGAGAATGTCAACATACAAAAATTTTCATGCTATATTTGCAAGTAGTATGAAGATGCATAAAGTCTATGACTAAATTTTTCCATGTCATTAATTTTTAGAAAATTAAAGGAAAAAAACAACAATGAAAACCATTAGGAATTGTTGTTAGTCTTGGTTTTAAAACTAGCTTGCTGGTGGACCAAGTATTGAAAAAATGAGCCTTGATTAGAAAACTAGTTTTATTGGCTAGTTAAGGGCAAAAAAAATATTTGGGAAAAATTGAAAAATAGCAATGGCTAATTTTCCCACCTACAATAAATACTTGGTTGCTAAATTTTTATGCTCTCAATTTCAACATTGTTTGGGTTTCTATTCTTCAAACATATTTTCTAATATGCTTCATGGTGTTGACATCAAGAAAGAAAACGTGAACTAAAATTGTGCCAAGGTATCTAGTTTCTTTTATTTCACTTTTAAACTTGTAAGTTTTTTTATTACATAAAGATCCATTTTTTTTAGAAAGAAGGAAAAAAAATCAAATATCCTCACACTTTATACATTATCATGCATGAGGAAATGCATGGGATTAGGTGTAGGAGAGATGGAGAAAGAAAATAGTCTCATCAATAAATAATGGGCCTTAGTAAAATCAAGTTAATAACTTTGATAATGGTATATAGTTTTCAAAATTCTTCAAAGATTACAAGCATCAAAATTTATTTTATGCTGAGAATTGTTTTGTGGTCAAAATAGAGTTATGTAGGCATAGCAAGAAATTATCAACACAAGAACCTACTCTCACTTCATTAAAAAAAATAACACAAGAATTCCACACAAGAACTTGTGTCAAAGATAAATCAAGGATAGAAGGAAAATTTCTAGACAAGAACCTATCTTTGACAAATGAATTTTATTGACAACTTTCATTGGAAACTTTTGCCTATGAAATCTGAGAGGCTTATACAAAATAAAAATCATTTTACTCATGCAAAATTAAATCTGGAAAGCCTATTAGAAAATGAGAACATCTAACTCATGAATTTTTATCCTATAGAATTTTTTGATAAAAGAATGACATGCATGAGGACATGCATGAGGTTAGGTTTGGGAGAGATGATGAGACCATACAATAGCTCATTATAGCCATGAAATAACATCTTTTTTCCTTGCATAAGAACTGAATCTAAGTGTAGTTTCTAAACTTATGATTTATTTAAAATGAAATAGAGAACTATATCTTGGTTATTTATTTATAAATCATTATCTTCTTTTTTGTTGATTATTATTACTAAATCTATGATTTTTTTTGTTAATGTATATATGTATCCCATAATAAGATATATTAGACATGAGCATGAGGTACCAACCAAATATCAGCTTTGAGGTGAGCTACAAGACATAGCTACATCTCACCTAGTCTAACTATAGACTCACCCAAATTTACTATGGACTCACTCAGTTCATATCTATAGAATCAATTAGTAGCTCTACATTCATGTAGTTCATTGATTGAAGACCAGTTCAAAGAATCAAACATCAAGGGAGCCATCATAGTCATCAATAGTTTAAATAATGCAACTCGAAGAAAATCTATGGACTCTATAGGTTTCAAAATATACAAACTCTATAGGTTTGAAATCTATGAACTCTGTAGATCTAAATCCTACAGAATCTATAGGTTTCAAAATTTATGGCCTTTGTAGATGTAAAATCTATGAACTCTATAGGTTTGAATATATAGACTCTGTAAGTTTGAAATCTACAAACTTTACAAGTTTTGACTCTATATGCATATCTACAGATTATGCAGGTCTATCTATAGACTAGCCAAAGATTGCATCTAAATTTAGATTTGTATAAATTTATTTCATAAATATTTCTCTTCATATTTCATGAATATTGAGCTTATATTATAAATAGATAATAACATCTCTCTCCATATTTTATGGAAGATTGAGATAAGCTAGAAAATCTAAGTTGTTATGTTTTTCTCCATATTTGTGGAGATAATATAGGATTATTATTCATAAATAAGGATTTGGTTGGAATAATGATATTATAAATGAAACCTCTCACACCATTGTAATCAATCATGGTTATCAATAATACATTCTAAAGCTTTGTGACATAAATCTAGTGTTCTGATTAAAATCCTCTTCCAAGGAATGAGCTGGCCACTCATTCGCAAGAAGATGGATAAATATATTTTTATTTATTTATTTATTTATTATGTAATTATGTTTTTTAATTTTTATTATTTATTTTTTATTTGGACATTTATTTTTTGTAAAGTTTGTTTTGAACCTGCAGGGGTTTTTTGTGTTTATCCTTTATTTTTAATTCAATAATTTTCTTTCCTACAAGCATGATTTACTTTCTTGAAAGTGTGATTTAATTTTATACAAAGTGTGGTGTGAATTAATTTCCTAAAAGTTTTATTTTCAGTTCCTTCAAGTGTTATTTTTATTCTTTCAAGTGTGGAGTGTGGTAGAAGAGACTAGTTGCTAGAGATATATTTCTCTTATTGCATATAACCTTGGAAACCAGCCCTAGATTAAATTATTAAATTATTAATTGATGAATCATAACTTATTATAAATAAACAAAAAACTAAAACAACCTAATCTAACATATAAATTAACACCCTTACTGAGATTACTCTAAAATTACACTAGAAGGGCTAGTCAAGAAGTAATGCTTTAGGAATTATCCATTCATCGATAGTGGGAGGTCATTACCTTTGAGGTCCTTAAAGAAAAAGGTATTATGGCCAAGTATATTTATTAAATGGTTAGGTCCAATCCAAAGGGGATTTAAATTGGCATGTTGGCCCTTATTTTTGTGATATTTATCCCACAATAATATGAGATCATAAATCCTAATATATTTGACCTTATCCCTTTTTTTGAACCATCTCCTGATAATGTTTTGATGCTTTCTAAATTTGAGTAAGGCCTCATCTTAGGCTTCTTCCAAATGAATAATGTCCAAGATCCTAGAGTTTACTTTATCATCATGTTCCATATATTGTTAAATGAAATGGTATGTAGGCAACTTGAGCATAACTAAGAGAATTGACTCCAATCCATATACCAATATAAAAGGTGATATTTTAAGTAATTGTTTATACTTGGTGTGGTAAATCCATAGAGAAAATTTAAGTAATTAATTCTATTCCAAATATTTATTTTTTGTATATTTATTTATGGCATCGATTAGGTTTTTGTTAGTTGATTTTGCAAATCTATTCCCTTACAAGTTGTAATTAGATAAGAATTTAAAGGTGACTCCTTTATTGTACACCCACTCAATGAACTCTGTATATTGGAACACATGATCATTATCACACACCAATAAAACTATGGTGTTGAATTGAGTGATTATATTAATTTATATAAATTTGATGACTTTAGTGATGGTGTTCTTTGTTTCCACTACCTTATTCCATCTTGTATAGTAAAATATAATCATATGCACAAAGTTATGTCCATTTGAAAAATTGACATTGATGACTCCCATAAAATATAACCCTCATTGATAAAATGGCATCATCTTTATAACTAATTATAATGGCATTGTCATGTGGGTATTCATTTTGGCTAGGTTTTGACATTGATGGTAGGTCCAAGCATGGGTGTGGACATCTTTGAATAGGGTATGATAGTAGTATCCTACGTATATTATCTTGTGTTTAATTTCATTCACTACATGGTTTATAAGTCCTCGATTCTCAATAAAATTTACCATTACTTCTCTGGCTTATTTTTGTGATAAGCATCTAAGATAGATTCCCTCATGATTCCTCCTAAAGAGAACTCATTTATTCAACATATAATATGTTGTATTAAATATAAGGTCTCTATTATACATTTTATTTATCCCAAGAATTTTTTTATTATATATAATGTAATGTATGATTGGGGCATACCAATCTTACTATGGTACTATCTCTTGGTTGAATTGGTGCATAGTGATCCTTGGATCAATTTTAGTTAGCAATTGGGTAATACCATACCCCCTAACTAACTTGATATGTTTGATTTATAAATCATATTAATGTAGTTTTTTCATCTATATACCTCTATGGTCACCCAATTTATTATGTCCCAATATTTTATTAATGGTCAGGACTGGGAAAATTACATGCACCTAATTTCTAAGGATTTAGTGCCTAAATTTAGTAACAACCTTCACTAGTGCATAAACATGCTTGTCAAGAGTATAATATTTTAGTTATGTATTTGAGATTAGTTCTCATAAAATCAATAGGATATTATTCTCCATCTAATATTTTTACAAGGTAGGTAATGATGATGTACTTAAAAGCAAAAGGGTAAATGTAGAAATATTTCATATAGTCTATACTAATAAACACTAGGGCATACATGATAAATTATTTTATATCTTGTAAATCCTTATTTGATTCATCATTCCACTCTACTTTTACATCCTATATCAACATAATATTCATAGGTTTTACAATCTCAACAAACTTAGAAATGAACTTGCGAACAAAGTTAATTTTCACAAAGAAGGATTTTAATTATTTCTTGCTATTAGGTAAAGTTAACTTGGAAATCACATAAACTCTTAATGGATCAATAAAAATATCTTCATGTGTGATGATATGACTATGGAGATTACCTTTAGTGACATCAAACACACTCTTATTTGGGTTTATAGAAATATCAAACCTCCTACACCTTTAGAATACCTTCAGTAAGTGGCATATGTGATCTGATCTATATTTTGAAAATATAATCAAGTCATCCATATAATTTATTATGCACTTTCCAATTAAACCTTCAAAAAAAAATCCATCACCATCTGAAATGTTGATCCAACATTGATCGACCCAAATGCCATTCACTTGTAGGTGAATGTACCCCATTTGGTGGTGAATGTGGTTTTGACTTGATCTTCTAAATTGACCATGACTTGGTTATATTCTAAGAATTCATCTAAAAAATACATCATTTGGGATCCACTCACCATTTGGATCACTTTGTTAAGAAAAGGTAATGGATAGTTATCTTTGTGTAAAGACCAATTCAAATTTTGGAAGTCTACACAGAAATATATTTCCCCATTATTATTTTGCACGGGTACTAGGTTAGATACCCAAGTAGAGTGGTGAAATAGGAAGATTATCCTAATGGATAATAACTTATGAAAATCTTTGAGTATTAATTTTTTTGTGATTGTGTTCACATGTCTCTATCCCTGCCTAAATGGTTTTTTACTTGGTTTGAGAGGAATGGTGTGAGTAATCACCCTTGGGTCAAATACTTTGAGGTATCCTTAGGCCCAAATAATTACATCATTATATATTAATAACAATCCTTTTATCTTATTAAGTTTGATTTTCATCCAATCAAGACCTAAATTAATAGTTTGAGGTTTTTCCATAGATCTTAGGTTGATGAATCAACACTTTTGGTTATCAAAATTAGTTTTTTTCTTTGGGGTTTAAGGTATAAGGTGTCAAATACCTTTTATAATAAATCATCCCTTTTGAGATTTGATTCCCATGAATATTAAGGATCCCATTATTATCAATTTTGGATCTAGGGTTATCTCTATCTACTCTGTCAATTACCTAGGCCTCAAATATCCCAACATTATTAATGAGTTGGATAATCTAATGATCATTATAAAATACCTATAAATTTGTCACATTGTTTAGGATGGATGGAAAGGGACTAGATATAAAGAGAACTCCTACAACTCAATGTCATCTAGGGGAGTTAATTTTACTACTATGGATGCCAATGAATCAATGACTTGGTTTTCTTCCCTAGGGATATGGATGACATTGAAAGTGGTAAACATATCAATTAAGTCCCACTTCATATACCTCCTAAGTTAAGACAAATTTCAATAAAATTTACTCTTAAAATTATTGAACACCAGCCCAAAGTAACTAAATACCCTTAGTTCCTTTTATTTATGGTTTAATGTGAACTATAACTCTAAGATTAAGGATTCATACTCTACTAGATGTTTTTGTATAGGGGAATTACAATATATATGAAGCTAGGTACTTATTTATTTATGGATTTATTAGTAGATCACCAACCCCACTTCATTTTTTGGAATGAGCCACATCTACATAGAAGGACCATAGTCCTAGTGATTCTCTCATTTTTAGATTTTTATTTAGTAAGTTTCATGCTTGGTTTATAAATACCTAAGTACAAGGATACTAAGTTCATTTTCTCATTGATTATGTTTTACTTAGTTATCATGTGTTTCATATGGGGTTCTCTATCCACTCTGAGTTATTTGGATACCCTTCTCTAGGGTAACCACATATGAGATAAGTCAGTGGCCATGTATCCATTTAAAGTTTTAGACTAGTCCCTACTAAGGAGCATGACATAGGCTTCATGAATGTCTACCACATGGATGTATATAAACTATTGAATCCTAGGCTTAGATTCTAGTTGCATGTGGACATTTAGAAGCTCACCTAATACTTTGAGCTCTGACTTATCTAGTTAAACCAACACCTTATCTTATTTAATAGGAATTAACCCTAACTTCTCATAAATGCCTATTGGTGTTACATTTTCTAAGGCTCATAAGTCCACTAAACAATTATGTAGGTTATTTATAAAAAACCTAATAGTCAAGAAGAAGGGTAACCTCAATATTTTTCTTATGAATGAGTACATTGGTATGGTTATCTTATGCTTTGTTTGGGTAGGCTACACTCGATTTTTAGTTAATGATTTTAGTAGAAAATCATGTTTCTCAGCAATTTGATCAAGTTTATGAAGGGTGATATTTGCCTTAATCTTCTTCATGTCTTTTACTATGTTATAGACTACCTTGTTTTGAATTGGATGGGTATTTGTAGGAGATTTTGATTTATGAGGACTTTGAGGTAGAGGGTCATTCTTAAAATTATGATCTAGTGGGGTTACACCATTATTTTGGGGAGTTGAATTATTTAAAGGGTTGTTGTAGCTTCAAGTTCCTTAGGGCATTAGTTCTTCTTTGGAACTATTGGAATGCATGAACTGTTAGCCAAAATTGGCCACCATGAATAAAAATTTGATGTAAATGATCTTAAATTTGTTGATAATTATCATAAAGGTCTTGTATTGGTCGTCTATGATATAACTATGAAAGGTAGTGTGTCTTCCTTAACAACTTACAAAGCCTTCTAGGATGGTCTAGTTAGTAGTAGGGTCAAGTTACTTTGTCTTATCATCAAATGGTCATTAATTGTAGGCATATTCATATGTTTAGTATTGATTAAGGTAGGTTTTAAAATTTTAAGGTTAAGTGTAAAGTCAAGTCAATATTGAATCATGCTCAAGGAGGCAAGGTGGTGACCCTTCCAAGAAGAACTAGGATCTAATATGACCAAATTGACTAGGTAAGGTGGTGACCCTTCCAAGAAGAACTATGATTTGATATGACCAAATTGACCAAGGAGTAGAACTAGTAATTTGATCACAATGTATTATAAATCAATTTGGAAAGATTAAGGTAGTTTTGATAGGATTAAGGTATTTCATTTACTTTAGTCTCAATGTATACTCTAATGTTGAGACAATACTTGCTAAGAAGAAAAAAATGTGAAGGTTTTATAATTAGATAGGGGTATTTTAAAGTCATATAACATATATGTAATGACATGGTCCTTGTACTTATTTGTACATATTCACTGAATGTCTTAAACAACTACTTTCCAATGTTAGAATCTCTCTTTAACTACCCATTCATCATTTTCTAATTTCCAAATAAGAGATATTGAGAAACTTTAAATAAAATAGAAGTGGGAAACATTTTTTCATACTCCTCTACCTCTGTATAGGTCAAGGAAAGTTGCATAATTACCTAATCCATCATCTCTAATAGTTTCAAAATGTAGAATAGGTGGATTCTTAAAGAAATAAAGGATTTAGAGGTATTTTATAGAGGTTTTCCATTGATATACAATGTAAAAATTCCTTGAATTATCCCCTTAGTCTATTTATATTTGAATCAATGTAAAAAATGGAGTTATAGAGCCAAACAAATTAAAAACCTCCTTTTCTCCATCAGGTTTCTTGGTAGCTTCAAAAGGCCAACTAGTTTATGGATGGTACTTAAAGTAGAGAGAAAGATATATCCCAAGATATTGGGTAGAGGAGGGGACCATAATACTCTTACACTTTGTTTCATTGGTTGTCTAGTTAAGCCCTTAACTTAACAATCATTAAGAATTTAAGGGTGCAAAAAGATGACTCAAAACCTAAAGAGGGTCAGTTTTCTCCTCATACAGAGGTCTAAAGTTTAATGAATGCATGAAAATGAATTTAAATGGTCTATTTAACACTGTTTGGCCTCAAAAACAACATTCTTCCTTAGGGTTCTTCATGTTCATGTTTGAATTGGTAAAAAATAGTCTTGATTTGCTAGTTTAAACATGACAATCACAATCTAAAGGAGTTGAAGAGTATTTTAGTGCATGAAATTATCTAAAATATGTTTTAAATGTTGATTAAACTTCATAAATATCCATAAAATCTTTGAAAGGCATCACTGAATGAATTAAATTTAATAAAAGTAGATAACTATGCATACATAGTTGAGTTGTTTAAACTAAAAAACATGGTTGAGTTAGGCCTAGTCAAGTATGGGTGTGTTTACATTGTCAAAGACCCTTTTGTTGTATAAAATTTATATTAAATCACTCAATTGGTTATCTAAGTTGGTTTTGGACTCATTAAAACTAGGCACAAACATGGGGTTATCTTTTTTTGCTTAACATTTAATACTTAGTTGTGCTGACATCAATTCATATAAGGCATAGGCCTTATACACTCACCCAAAGTGAATTAAGAAATAATTAAGGCCTAAATTTGGATATTTTTGTCATGGAACACATTATGGCTTATGGAACTTGGTCAATTCATAAAATTCTTAAGTAGATCCATAGGTGAAAACCTTTCATTGACTACACTTAGTGGTTTGTAGGTGCAAGCCCATTTTAGGGTGGTTCTATAGTATTAAGGGTGAAAGCCTTTATTTTAATAAGCTTAGCATCATATAGGCACTTTTAAGGGTCAACAAACTATTCTCACATCAAGTATTCATACTTAGGCTAGTGCTTATTGTAAGAGTAAGGACATTTGGTGTAGGCTCTCTCTACACTTAGGCTATTTCTATAAGATATGCTGACATTATCAATATTATAGGGATGTCATTAATTTCATGAATAAAAAAATTGAAAAACAAAATTCTTAATTTAAATGTATGTAACTTACAACATTATAACCATTGTGAATTCATATATCAACACCAAGGAAATATAAACCAGAAACATTGTATGATACACAATAACCTTCTTGATTACTAAAATTTCAAATACATAACAAAGTCTATTACACTTAAAAATAGATAATATGCTTAATTATATAACAACCATCTTGATTAATCAAATTTCAAATACATAATAGATTCCATTACACTTAAAAATAGTGTATATGCTTAATTCAAAATACTTAATGACCTAAAGGCTCATAGGCAATCTTGGGCACTAGAAATGGAGCCTTAATAGAATCCATGCTACTCTTTAATATAATGGAGGCTTATTATAATATATATATAAATCTAATTATCTAAATATTTAATGCCTTGATTTAGATCCTCTTTTTCTCAATGATTCAATCTCTTTTTATATCTTACAAGAACCTCTCTTGCTAAGGTGGAGTGTGCATGTGAAGTGTCAAGCTAGATCCCTTGTGACCATTATATCAACTCCATCACCTTGTGACCTTCATGTTGTGGTCACCACATCTCATATAACCTATAATATGCTTTAAAAATCCTTTAAATGGTTATCCACCTACTAGCTCGTATAATGTAAGCATTGATTCCTCTAGATGGCACCAAGATGTCAAAATAAAAATCATCATTCCAAGTGATTTACTCATATCAAAGTATTTATCATGCTGGAATCAATCCCATACTTAATTAAATAAGGGGTCTAATATTACCCCATACAAAATTACTATTCCATCTTAAGACAAGGCTATCAACATCTTCTATGCATAGAAATTAGGTGTACTCTTCTTAAGATTAGTTTTGAAGTCTTTAAAGGCCTTGATAATGATATTTATATCTTAAATTATGATTTTTATTTCCATGGAGGTGGTGATAATTTAAAACATGTCTATCTTTTTCAACTCTTTTTTGAAGGCCTCTAAATTTACCTTAGCCTTTATAACCCCCCATCTAGGATTGATCTTCGATTGCATGCCTTAGTCTTCAAGGCATGGAAGAGAGATTTAAAGCTATGTTCTAGGTCCTTTATTTAGGTTATTAGTGTATTGACCTTCCCCATTACCTATGTGTGCTATGACCTACTCATAGAGTACACCTACACCATCAACTTCTCCTTTTCCTCCTTTGCCTACCTAAGGTGCATATCTATGACTGACACTTGATTAAAAATTCTAAATAATATGGCATAGATGAAATTTTCATCCTCCTATATATTTTTAAATAGGTCCTCTACCTCTTTGAGATTAGTATTAAACTCCTTTTGTAGTACAATGCATGGATCTTCTTCTTCTTCTTGTACCAACTTATGTTTCATCTTTAAGATCATCTGATCCATTAGCACACATATTTTATCAACCTCAGAGAGGTTTAAAATATCCACACCAACTAGAAGGCATGGTTTGGTTATCTCTATATGCTCATATAACTATTAAAACTTGAATTTCATGGCCTGTGCTTCATGTTTGACATCTCTGTAGAGTTTCTTCCATTTATTTTCCCTACCATCATTGATGATATTTTTGCGTACCACTTCAATTTCTATCCTATAAGCACATTCATAGTTTAGACTAGCTTCAAGGTATGTGGGTTTATAATGAGGGATTTATGCCCCTTACCAAGTTCTTTTGAGCCCAAAATTGAATTTCTAGGTGCCTCAAAGTGCAAATCATCCATGTAGTGATCAAATGTAAATACAAGTTATTTGCGCATCCTAGATGTGATGGCTTTAGGGGTAATGAAGTCAAACATGTAGAAATATTCATCCATCCACCCCTTCTACACATTTTCTCTAATGCTTAATTAAACATCATCCTTCTTGGTAACAACTAGATCTATTTTCTCTTCCTCGTCTTCACTAGTGATACCAATTTATTTGGTGCTTTCCTTAGAGGAATCATCTTATTTTTCTTTGAGGGATTCTTCCTTGGACTTTTACCCTTCATCCAATTATTCCTCCTAGTGTTTTTTAATGATCACCTCTAGGTTTATTCCCTTGGCACCAAAATCACCTTTCTTTTCTTGTCTTTCTCAAATTATGGTTTCATGCTTGTGGGAACCTTCTTCATCTTCTTCTCTATCTTGGTCTTCTCTTCCTTGGCCTCAGCCTTCTCAATATCTACCTCACTTAGGCCCATTTCCTTCCAATCCTTCCTCTTATTCTCAAACACCAAGACCATCTCGATCTCTTCCTCATTATGGACCATATTCTTCCACAAACTTCTCTTTTTTTCATATATTCATTGAGGCTATATGAGGGTTCTTCTTTGGATGAGGAGCTCATTGGCTTCTTTGAATATTTAAGCATGATGGTTATGTTAACTTGAAGGGCCTTATAAACATCCTTGGTATAAGGATCCCCCTCTTTGTCAACCTACATAATGTATGTCTTTATTACTTCATCTTCCTCTATATCTTCCTCTTTTCCATGCATGAAGGCCTCTTCCTCCTCCATTTCTACCAAAGTTATTGTAGGGAGCGTAATGGGTCCCTTAGACTTCTTATTTTTCTACTTCTTACCAAAGGAAGTAGTCTATGACATGAAAGTTACATGCTTATTGGGAGATGGAGGTGTTGTTTATTTTCCAGAGGTGATCCTCAACCTAATGCACTCTAATATCTCATCAAGTATCTCTCCATATTTCTTTTGGGGAGACTTATGCTACTTTTTTGGCACTATCTTCCCTTTTTCATCAATCAAGAAGGGGTGATCATCATATTTCTTAGGGTTGGTACCCTTCTTTCATGTATTCATCTTGTAGTAAAAATTGAAGATGCACTTGGTTGTAATTTCCCTTTATAGAGGATGAAGTTCCATTTGATCGGAGTCATCATCCTCATCCTTTATAGCCTTTTTTCTTGGGTACACATACTAGTGCCTCAAATTTATCCCTTTTTGGTCTACATCCTTCACCAAGATATTCATCTACTATACATTTGGGAATTATTCTTAGTGTTGATATGAAAGATTTAGAAAAAAATGCATAAATCATCTTCAACCAACCAAAGAGGTTCAATCTATGAGTTTTAGATGCCCTATAATAAATGTTACATGATGACAAAGGTTGTCATGCATATCATATATTGGGGGAGATCATGTGCATTTCTTAACATGAAATTGTTGTACTACTTTAATATATAATTTGTATAAAAGATACCCATATCTCCCTTATTATGACGTTAAGGAGAAACTACATTTCTCTATTGAAAAATTTGTGCTTAATTTTAGGTCTAATTATACAATACTAACACCATCAACTAGATACACCTCTTTCCTCATAGTTGCTTATTTTTTTAGTGTCCATGCCTTCTTAGCATTCTTATGTACCTAGGGTGGACTTGAACTTAACCTCTTTTTGCCCATTCTAAATTAATTTCTATTGAATCATATTCTATTGATCTTCCTAAAGCTCTTAATCTTTATTTACACTTCCTCATAGTCATAGAAACTATGATTGTGAATTTGGCTCTCAATCTTTTGGCACCATTAATTGCATCCTCAGCATCACTTAGGAATTATATTATTTGGTTCTCTCATAATTATCTCTCAAAATGGTTCGTTCTAATACCAAATGTAAAGCAATCTCTATCTCTGCTCAACCATTCTCACTTGAGGTCGTGGATGCTCAAGTTTCTCTACTATAGCATTTTTTTGAGTTGATTCTAGTTCAACTTCTATGTTCGACTCTATGTTTGGGTTCAAATTCACACCAGGTTTTAAACCTATTATAGTATATCATTTTATTTTTTATACCTTAATTTTATCTATTTTATTAATTATAGGTGAGTAACGGTGTGAGGATGCATAGATTTCTTGAAATTTAGTATACCTGTGAAATCCATGAAAATCCACTACCACATTCACATTTCTTGTAGGTATTTATGCTTCCACCATCACCACATTAAATTTTATTAATAATATATTTGCTTAAGTGATAGGTCATTCAAATGGTCACTTCTTACTAATTATTAAGTGGGTGCCAACTGTCTTGATGATCTTCCTCATAAACTTTATTCACCTTGGTGTGACCTTTTCCCTTATTATGGTAACCTAGGCATAGTGCTTCATATGCACATGATTCAGCCTCCTCAATTCCATCTTATCTTCTAAATACACTTCCTTCCAAGCATGATTCCATTTATTTTTCAATTTTTATGCACTTTTGTCTATTTTTTCTTTGGTCTTCCCATACCCATATAAATTTTTACGTTGGTCCTCCAGTGCTTTCTTCTCTCTCAGTTTATTGTGCACTAGAATCTTGTATGCCCTCCATTTTTCAACTTATCCTCATATCATTCTAAGTTTGTAAACTCCATATGCCTAGAAACTAAAGTTTCTAGCCTTAGGTACTTAAAAACCATCCATGTTTGACTCACCTGATTGGAGTTATGTGTGTAAGTGCCAGAAGAGTTATTTTATGGGCCTAAATATACCAGTATTATTCACTCAACATAAACAACACAAACATTTAGCAAAGATTTATCTTGCACTAAATTTTATTCTGGTCATGACAACACAACCAACTTGTGATTGGGAAGTTGGTGTCTAATGGCACAAGTGCAATCTTATTGATAATAGGGATTTGATATATTTTCATTGAAATGCTTAGGGAAAGTTTTACAAATCAACATTTGAAACTTGCATGCACTAATCTCTAATATGATGTAGATTATATAAGGTCCCATCCACCTAATTTATAACTTACTTGGGTACTTTAGGTACTTTGAGTCATATAGAAAGACCAGTGCTCCTTTAATAAGTACCTTGTGCTTGATTTCATTGTCATTTCAGAGCTTTTGGCATGCCTTCTCTACTTGCTAACTCCATCTTGCTTGGGTACGTGTCTCATACGAGCACTCTAAGTCTTCTAGGTGTGTGCTCAAATACTTTTGGTCATCTAATATAAAAATATGCACAATGCATAATGAAGGTACTAGAAACACCATGGGTATAATGGCCTTTTTGCCAAACACCCATTGTAATGGTGTAGATTTGTTTAGGCTCTTCTATGTAGTATAATAGGACCACAATATTAATAATACATGGTCATCCTAATCCTTATGAGTAACATAGAATATATTTATGAGCCACATTATTAATATATTATTAAATACCTCAATGGTGTCATTTGCTTATGGATGATAAGGTGTTATCTTATGGTGCACTACCAAGTATTATTTCAGTAGGATCTATTTAATTTTATTAATGAATTACACACCTTAGTCACTAGTCAAACTAAGTGAGCACCCATAGAAACTAATGATGTTTTCCCATATAAACCTTATGGTTGTGGTGATTGCATAATATTTAGTTGGTTCTGCCTCATTCCACTTGGTGAAATATTCTGTGGCTATCAGAATGCATCACACACCTATGTGCCTCATAGCAGGAGTAATAGACCCAAAAAATTCAATGGCCCATTTTTCAAATGGTGCTTAGGTAAGGATGGGAATGAGAGGAATCTCATCTCAGTGGTTAGGTTTTCTTGTATGCTGACTAGTGTCACATGCCTTGGCATAATATTTACATCTTAGAATAGGATGGGCCACCACAATCTTGAGTATAATACCTTATGCACTGTTATGTCTCTAACACAATGGCCTCTAGAAATCCCCTCATATGCCTCTTATAAGATTTAGTCCCATTCATACTCTAGGATATATCAATGTATGACCACATCTTGGCTCAACTTGTATAGTTCATCTCCAATAAGTTGAAAAGGGGTAGTGCAAACTATGAGCTGATTATTCTCTTTGGTTATCATAGTCTAGGGCACAGATCTAGATGCCAAAAATTTAGTGATATTTTTCAAGTCCTCAGGTACATTTTAGACCTTATAAAGCTACACATCAGGCATATCATCTTCTATAGGAACTGTTGCATTGCTAGAGTTAATAGGTATAGATAGTCTAGGCCCGATTTTTATTTCTTAGGTTTGATTATAATAGAGAATTGAAACTCTTGAAACAAAACTATCTATTGACATATATGCCCATGGATAATGGGCTTATTCATCATGTACTTAAGCACCTCATGATTAGTGAAGAAGATAAAGGGGGTTGCTTATAAGTACTACCAAAACTTTTGCAGAGTGTATACCATGGCAAGTGCCTTACACTTAGTTATGATGTAGCTCTATTATACCATGGTCAATTTTCTACTTGTAAAAGAAATGGGATGGTTCATCTTCCCCTCACCCAGTTGTGTTAGAATGGTGCCAATTATAAAACTAGATGCATTGACATGCACATGGAATGGCTTCATCTAGTTAATAAATTGTAATATCATGATGCGTATTAGTTTGAGCTTCAGTGTCTCAAATTCATCTTCTTGAGTTTTTCCCCAATAAAATGGGCCATCCTCACACAATATATCTTCTAGAAATACCAAAATCTTTGCATAGTTATTTATAAACTTTTTATAGTATTTGTAGTGTCCACAAAAGGCATGAATGTCTTACATTGATGGGGCATGGAGCTGAAGGATTATGGATATCTTCACTATATCAATGAGAAGATCATACTTTTAGATGATGTGACCAAGTAAAATTCTAAATGTTGTCATGAAGACACACTTCTTGAGCTTTAAAGAGATATGTAACTACCTATACCTCTCAAACATCAGGCACAAGTTTTCATAGTGATCCTTCCCCAACCCATATACCATTCAATTATCTAAGTACACTTGGAGGAAGTTATGAATGAAGTCCTTATAACTAGTGATAACCACTCAAGAGAATATGGTTGGCACATTCTTGAGTCAAAATGGAATCACATTATATAAAAAATAACCCCATTATATCATAAAGGTAGTTTTGGGCTTATCCTCCCCCTCAATCAGGACTTGATGGTATCCTAAGAACCCATATTTGAATGTATATATCTCATAACCTATGATGCCATCTAAAACTTCATTAGTGAATGGCGTCAAAAATGTGTCAGTTACACAAGAGGCATTTACCAATCTATAGTCGATCCAAATAGTTATGCACCCATCCTTATTGATACTAATAACCATTGGGCTAACCCATTCAAATTATTGCATAGGGTAGATGATGCCTATGGCTAGCATATCATTAATCTCTATTTTGACCTTGGCACAAAGATTGGTGTTCATCCTATAAAGTCACTTCTTAATAGGTCTCATGCCATCAACTAGCTTGATGCTCATCTTTCTAAGGGATGGGTGTGTGCCTTTAATGTCTCTATATTTCCTAAGGAAAAAGTATTAGAATTCATTTAAGAGTTCCATAATGCACACCATCTCCACATTAGACCAATAAACATCGAGAGTAGTAATATTTGGTTTCCCTTATGAGCTGATATCTACCTTTGTCATTTTTAGTGGTACATGATAGGGATCATTCTTCTCTTGATGTGAATACTCAACTTGACTACTACCCTTAAGTATTTATATGCAAATGTTGGTAGGGGTTTCTTCATTTAGAGTGATATCCTCAATTTGGTGCACTAGCTTCCTTTTGCCTATCAGGTTTGTCTAGTTGCACACCTTCCATGTTTCATCATCCTCATCATTAGAGTCACTATTGAGGGTTTTCTCTCCAAATAATGTGGAGAGCACCAACCCCTTTTCATTGAACATATATTTTAGGTACTCCTCTAATATTATAGTGTCCTTAAACACTAACTTCCAAACTATATATAATGGTTCAATCAGCTCAATATTTTGTAAAGAAAATGAGAAGGTGTGAATAAACTACTCCTTAAGTATATGCCAATTATCTATCTCACTATACATCTTGTTGATAATGTACCAAGATCATACCCATGTCTTCAAGGTTATATATAATGCATGTACCCACATATTCCTTAGGGTGTTCTCACTATAGACAATCCATGTTTTTTCACTCAAGCACACATGTGCTATAGGGTTAGAGTCATCAGAGTAGGTAGAGATGTCTAGGTCTTCATTGCTCTTCCCAAATCTAGTGAAAATAGTTTCCTTCACATCTTCCCAAGTTGGCAAGGTAGGAATTTATGCTACCCACCAATGAGTGAAATTTATCTTTAATGTATACACCAGTGCACCCATCTTATCCACTTCTTTTGGGATGCATAATTTGAGGTCTCACACATAGTATTCTGCTAGATTACTCTCTGCATATGTTAGGATCACTAGAAGTTTTCAGTTACTAAGATGAAACACTCTCTTTCCCTTCTTCTTAGAGTAAGGGACCCAAATTTTAAAAGCATGATCAATTTGGACCTAGCCTATATTTACTAATTTTAGAACCTTCATATGTACCAAATGGCACCTTTGACTAGTTATCTCATATGATTCCTTGATCCAATGGTCACAAGTAATGTCAGTGGTGTTTGAGGTTGATTTCCCATCTTCCTAATAAATCACTTCTTGAACATTAGGGTTTAGTGTCTCGATGCCTTGTACCATGATGTTATATATGTGGTTGATATAATCCTCAAGGTCCATACTCTCGACATAGGGTAGTCCTTGGTCCTATGACAGGGGTATAACTACCCTCTCCTTTCCATTATCAAATGTCATGTACTGATTCTTAATGTGCATATATGTGTTGTTTTCATAGCATCATAGAATTATAATAATCATCAAGTAATTTTATTATTCTAATAACTTAATCACTTCAAAGTCAACATGGAATTTAACACCCATGATGTCTACAAATATGCTCTTAAAAATTCTAATGGGTTTCACCTAAGTCTTGTTGGCCATGAAAAGTACATGAGTGGAAGGCCTCAAGGCTAACTTACCCATTATATCCCAAGAATTCTTTGTCAAGATGTTGACCTCAATGCTTGTGTCTGTAAAGACCTCACATATAGACCATCCATCAATAGTGGAATCTATAAGGATTTATTGATCTTACTCCATATTTTGTCTATTCCTATCTTCTCATGGCCTCTCCATGTGTGTTAAAGTTAATTCAATTAGATTTTAGCTCACATGCTCCAAAATCAAGTTATTTAATAGGGGTAACATACCCTCTATTTTCAAGAGGCATAGGATCTTTATTAATTCTTGTATCTTAACATCTTGTATATCCTGATTCTTTCAAGAATAATTAACCTATGCTTCAAAAATCGCATGCTAATTAGAGCTTCCATTATAGGTTTTATATTACACTCACGGCCTATTGAAATACATCATTTTGGCATGTTGGGTCTGGGTAAGGTGTAGCTTTGGGTTCAAGCCATGTTATTCACTTAGTGTAACCCTTATCCCTATATTCTATGCGTAACTCAGGTATTGGCACAATTGATGGCTAAGTGGTGAATCTACTATTATTAGTCACCTACTCTTTGACCATCTCTACATGGGTTGATTTCACCTTTAGAGTCCACTTCTTCATTTTTAACTTACACCAGATCATTTTTGTGCCATTTTATGTATTAGACCTAAATTAGGTTAAATTTTTGTATAGGTTGGGGTATTCCTCAATCTTATGGGACCATTGACAATACCCACACATGGATTGTGTAGGGAATTCACACTCATAGTATTCCTTAGAACTAAACTTATTATATGATCATGGTAGGAACCTTCCACCACCATATCCTCCACCTCACCCTTTATTGCCTCATTGCATTCCAAAGCCTATATTCTATTATCCATAGCTTTTATTTCCTTGGTTAGCTTACCCTCTGACTATTGTAATGGCTTGACTTACACCTCATTCATGTTCTTATACATCTCATCAATCACTCAACAATCAAAAATTTTATGGGTTTAGGCATCACACAACCAATAGTAGATGGTTTTATTAACTTAGCTAACATATTACAACAATGGGAAGTTATGAGCAACATGTGCCTCTTGATAAACTTCATAGATTAGAAGTAATGTACACACTTTTTTTTGGGTAGTTAATCTTGTTATGGCATTTTTATTCACAATCTGTGAACCATAATCCACTTCGAGCATCTTGTGATGAGCTAGTAGTAAGATTTTGGAGTTGGGAGATGATGGATGAAATTTGCACCTCCATAAATGGGTTGATCCTAGTATCAATGCTTCTAGACTCTGAGTGCAACTTTAAGCACTTTGTGAGGGTGTGTAAAGGTGTTCATTGAAATCACTCATCAAAATGACACTAACAATCCTCTAATGAACCATTGTGCATGTTAGGAAGGGTATATATCATAAATTAGCTTCAAAAAGAGAGTCTTGAACCTTGCATCATATAGGCACACACTTTTTGAGAGTCATTGTGTTATTTATTTTAGCATGGTGATGCTCTACTATTCAAACTATGGAATGACAAATTCCTTCAGGAATGCATCCTTTAGGGTGTTGTAATCTACCATAACCTAGTTAAGATCAAATTTCCTATACCAATTATGGGTGTGATCAAGTAGGGTGGTCATGAATAGGGTTGCATTATTCTTTGATTGGGTTATTCCTTGAGCATGCCACTATATTTCACACTTTATCATATGATTTATGGTAATTTACACATTATACTACTCTTTAAAGTACATAGACATTTCATAATAAATTTGTTATGGGGGGTAGCTAGTATCTAGGGTGCTTGTCCCCCAACGTCTATCTTGGTGGTGGCTTTCTATTGCCTCTAGCCATTAGGTTAGGTGTTAACCCTATTGTTATTATTTGGGTTGTTGATGTCAATTACATTGTATTACTTATGGCATTGAACCAATTCCTATAAGTTATTGCCCACTTTTCATCATTAACATTAGCTAAACTAGGATGTTTACACTTAAGTTTTATTGTGGTAAGCTAGTGCCTAATGGTCTAGAGCTAGTTTGTCTCACCTCCTTGTAGGTAATAATTTATTCAATCATAAAATTACACTCTAAATCTAAAAATCATCTAAAATATATGTTGATAATAGGGTCAATTATCACTCTTGTGATTTCTTCAAGTGGGGGATCTAGCACGTAAGCATACACCTTAGGTTCAAAGGGGGTAGGTTCATCATGTGTATCTTCAATCACCAAGTCATGTAAGAACCCAAAATATTATGCACTTATCAATTACTAATATTGATCCATCACTTCATCATATCTCTCCTCTTTGTGCTATTATATTTCAAAAGATACTTCCCCATGCCCTTCCCAATTGCTACAGGTTCTCTCGACACTTTCAAGTTCTATATCTTCCATCAAATTATGATGTATATTATTATAGGTATATCTTATAAGCTCTTAGGGGTCAATCCACTCATCCCCTTCCATTGTGATTTACCTACACTTCCCCCTTTGCACTACTCATACATGAAAGTACTTTATCCTTCCATCTCAAAAGTTTAAAATACATAATACACCATTATATTTTTAAGATCTTCACCAAATTTATTCATAAATGTGCCTCTAAGTTCATGCAAAAACTAATACTTTGCTTCCTTAAGGCATGAGTATGTTAAAATTACAAATTCAAGCATGTAACTATTTTTCACTCCTTGCCACTATATATCTACTAATATAATCCAAGTGGAATCTAGGGTCTCAATCCTCTCTAGGTACTCCTTTGTCCACTCATAGTGTTGTCCATATCTCCTCCTTCTATGGGTTGCATATGCAACCAACCACTTATACACATTTTTATGTAATTCATAGAAAAAGACTTCATATAGAGCATCATATAGGTTATTTTAAACCCATTTTATTAGCTTTTGTCCTCTACAAATTAGACAATTTAGTTCAAATCTATCTTCCACCTATTACAACTAGTGATCAATGTTTTCTAGGGGGAGTTAGAGCATCATTATACCACACCATTTCAATAAAATAATCAACATGGGTCCCAATAATAGAACCAAAATTTTATAGAAAACCTAGATTCAAACACTCATTCAGTTGTCTAAGTTAGTTATGAACTCATTATAACCAAGCAAAAATATGGGGTTGTCTTTCTATGCTCAACATTTAACACTTGGTTGAGCTGACATCAATTCACATAAGGCACATGTCTTATGCACTCACCCAAAGCATAGTGGAGAAAAAACCAAGGCCTAGGTTGGGTTATTTATGTCATGGTGCACATCATGGCTTATGGTACTTGGTTAATTCATAAAAGGATTAAGTAGATCTATAGGTGTAAGCCTTTCATGGACTATACTTAGTGGTTTATAGGAACAAGCCTAATTTTGGGTGGTTCTATAGTATTAAGGGAAAAATCCTTTGTTTTATTAATCTTAGCATCATATAGGTGATTTTAAGGGTCAAAGGACTATTATCACTTCAAGTATTCATACTTAGGCTAGCACTTCTTAATAAGAGTATGGACATTTGGTGCAAGCTCTCTCTACACTTACACTATTTATATAAGACATGTTGACATCATTAATATTATAGGGATGACATTAATGTCATGAACTAGAAGCTTGAAAATAACATTCTTAATGTAAATGTATGGAAATTACAACATTATAACCATTACGCATTTAGATATCAACACCAAGAAAGTATAAACCAAAAACATTATATGATACACAAAAACCTTCTTGATTAATCAAAGTTCAACTATACTTAAAATATTTAATGGTCCATAGTTTAGGTGAGCTTGGATACTACAAATGGCACCTTAATTGTATCCATGCTACTCTTTGATATAATGATTGCCTATTACAATATATCTAGATCCAATTCTCCATACCTTTACTATCTTTATTTGAATCCTCTTTTGATTTCTAGTTAGAGCACATTTTATATCCTATAGTAACGTCTCTTCCTAGGGTGGAATGCATATGTGAAGTGGTGAACTAGAGACCTTGTGATCATTTTGCTAAATCCATCACCTTATACCCTTTACATTATGGTTGTCACATCTTGTCCAACCTAGAAGATTCCCTAAAAATCTTGAAAATGGTTAGCCACTTGTTATCTGGTACAAGGTAGGCTTTGATTCCTCTAATTGGTGCCAAGATTCCAAAATATTAATCATCATGCCAAGCGATTGCATTATGCTGAAGTGTTTGTCATGCTGGAATTAATCCCATACTTAATAAAATAAGGGGCCCAATACCTTAAATAGAAATTAATATATTCACATGAACTTGAAGAAAATTATCATGGAGGTATTTTAGGTGTCAATACCTATGATTCAAGGGTTATAGTTCTTTCTCTAGGCCAATTTTGAAATAGGATTTGTAAACCTATAAGTCTGTAGAATTATAGGTCAATATTAACACCTAGTGGTTGTAATATAAGTATATATGGACTCTTTGAATATATGATCCAATGTTACCATTACCTTTTATGAGATATATATATATATATATATATATATATATATATATATATATATATATATATATATAAAACCTTTTAGATTCAAAATTCTCCTAGTAATGGTGAATGGATGAAGTCTAATTGCATACAATGCAAGCAAGCACAATCTATGCTTATATAATAAATCAAAACCCATAGTGCCTTGGTGAACTTCAAGGTTAGTCTCTCAAGGATATATAGGAGTTATAAAATAATTATAAATATATATGAAGTCTCAATCCTTAACTTACCTTCCTTCATGAGATGCACTCCATGTTTGCAAGATTGTGTACATGAATTGAGTTAGTGAAAAATAGGTCTTGCATTAGATTTGGCACTAGAAGGACTGGATAGGGTATAGATGGTATGAATCAAGTTTGGAGATAATTTAATATACTTAACTTGTAGATAGAACATGAAACATAAACTTATTTTTTTTAAGAGATATTATGGCCTATTGAAGACTGAGAAAATAAGGGTGATCTTGTTCTCCATTTTGGAGAAACCAATATGGGATTGGTTTCTCATTCCCATAAAATTTTAAACATGTATATTGCATTAAATTGAGACCATTCATTAATTAAGTTGTTTTGTTGAAGAAATATATACATGAGGTGATTTGTGGTCAATCATGAGAATGAAAGATACCATGTCAAATAGACCATGTGAGCCTAAAATAAGACTATGGAGGTTTTTAGTGAATGTCCAAGGTAATTTTATCACTTTGGAGAGGATTGGATCAAAAAATAATTTGACACTTTTACTATAGTTACATGGTTTACCAATTAGGTTTCTAAGGCAAAATAAGAGAAAAGAGATCTCTATGCCTAATAACCATCTACAAGCCTATCATAGGCATTAGGAGCAAAAGGCATATTGTTGATGGTTATTTGTGGTACTAAAAGGATTTATGGGTTAAAATAAGTGTGAGTAAGGTTTTCACCCCAACAAAAACATATTAATAAAGCTATACTAGTCTAGGAAAACTTAATTTGGTGAGCCTATAGTCAAGAAATCCTAATAACCACCTATAGTCTAGTTGTAGGTAAATGAGAGAAGAAACACATTTGTGGTGTCCAATGAGATGTTGGGAGTTTTTTATAATGTTAATGATAATATTAAGTAATTATCCAATATATTTCAAAACCACCAAATTTCCAAATACATTAGTGGAGGAAGATCCACTATCAAATTTATAGTCAAAATCCCATAAGCACCTATAAGCCTATTATAGGTGGAATGGAGAAAAATGTATTGGTTGTTGAATGAATAGATTTAAGTATATTATACATCAAAGGAGATATATACATTGGTTTATAAGGTGATATTAAGATCTTCATATAAATTTAAAGGCGATAAAATACAAAGAGAAGACCAAGAAGTCTAATCAAGCCTAAAGCACTACATGACCACCTGCAAGAAAGAAAAATTGGGTTTGAGCATCATGAGTGATTAAGGTACATATAAAATCATGTTTATTAATGAGGAGGGTTTTTTTAAAACTTTTTATAAGAAATTCTAACTACCAAAAGGCATTTTAAAGGATTTTAAGCTAGAAAACTCTCTCTTGGCCTAAGTATCCCAAGTTTGCCAATTAAAGAAGATTTTTATCTACTTATAACCCCTCTAAGAGTTTTCATGGGATCATTAAAATGATGGGATATATGTATAATTTTTTTATCATGATTATCCTAGTGTTATTTCATTCATTATAACTCAACTTTATGAATAATGCTTAAGATATGGAATCACTCAAAACCCTCCTACCACCTTGTGAAAAGTTTGAGAGGCTTACTAACTTTGTATTTAAACTAAAAGGATAATTTTAATTTATTAATATTATATATGGGGAATATTAATAAGTTTTTTCACTCAAAAATTGTTGCATTTTTTGGATCTCAAGGCTCTAGGGTTTATGAATCGACCTTAAGAAAGTTATAAGCCTAAAACCTTTATTAAACCCTGAGTAGGACTTGATGGAAGATATAAGCTCTCCAAGTACTGAAAATGGATGAAAATGACTTTTAAATAAATTTTATGACCTATTATACTCTATTAGACATCTGAATTAGTAGAGTTCTAGCACATGTGAGCTAAATGTGTATGAAAAATGGCCTAGAAAATCTCATTTTAGCTTGTTTGTAGGGTTTTGAGTTGGGAAAACTCTCTTAAGAAATTTTATAGGTTATTTTATCAAATTTATAGATGTTATCATCATATTTAGGTCAAATAAGCCTTAATTAATAATCATGAACAAGATGGCTTCAAGAAGATAAGGTTATAAATGAACTGCAAGGTCTAGAGATTAAATAAGTTTCAAATCACCTTAGAGAACCTCTAGGAATAATATAAATAGGGATTTAAGTCATGGGATAGAGATAAATATCATACACATCCCTCAAAGCTACTTGAAACTTATATGACAATGAATATATCTCTCTACTCTATTAACTAGCAAGAGTGAAGACTAGCTATAAGATGAATTCTATTGATTAAACAAAGCTTCATAACTTGGAATGGTATATTACTTAAAGTAATAAGATATGGTAGATAAATTTCATGCCATAAAAATATATCTTCTTTGGAATTCATACCTTGATAATCAAAGAGAGAGTCTAATAATAATTCATAAAGTTTAATGCAAATCTCACAAAGAAGAAGAAATATTGAAAGAGACAAAGTTGGCATATATGATCTTTAAGGGTGATAAATGTTAATTCAAGAACTTGTAACTACCCCAAGAAGTAGATAGGTAACTCCATGAGAATTATTTATGATTAATAATACATTAAATATACTAAGAAGGCCTCTTATGCCACTCTTTATGAAGAGTTTAATGAACACATGTCCTAAAAGGCTAAGAGACAAGATGACAACACACTCTTTACAAGCTTGGTGTCACTATATTTATATTTTTTAATTAATATGATCATGAGAAGTAGTCTATGGGTTATTTTCTTGTCCTATCCTTCTCTCTTCTTCTAATTCATCTATAAATCAAGCCTTGAAAGGCATATATTGTATCCTTAAATTGGTCATGGTGAAACCCTACCAATTTTAAGTCTTATAATTGCCTTTGAAATCAATTCAAGTTGAATTCTACTATCTTCATCTTGCATATAGTGATTTTGGATGAATTGTTGATGAATTTTTTGTGATAGTGAGATTCCTTACTTGAATTTATCCTTCTCTTTCATTCCTCTATGTGAGTTAATATTTTTTCCCTTGGTCATATGAAGTGTTGTAAATGGTTTTCTAAGTTTAAGTGTTGGAAAATCATTAGTTTTTTATATTAGGCATGTTGACTAATCACCTTAGCTATTTTAATATCCATACCCTTCATATAGAAGCATTTATGTGGTAAGAATTGTTTTTAAGCTGTAAAAATCAGATTGTAACTTGTCATTTCATAGTGTAAGCATTAACAAGTAGAGGACACTATATTTGGTGCATCACCTCCATATTTTCCTATTATTTTTATCTATTATCAATCCATTTTCCTTGTAAGTGTGGTAGGTTAGTTGTAGTTTTGGGTGAAGCATCAAAGGAGCTAGCCTAATCTAGAGGTTGAATCCACTCATTAAGTCACTCATAACCTAGGATTGTTCCCATGCTATCACATAGTTAGGAAGGCTTGAACAACCATCCTAGGGGTGTAAATTAGATAGATAACATGAACCTCACTTTTACTCTCCTTTGGCTCATTTTCTTCTTAGATAGGAGAATCCATAGTTTCTAGCACTATGGTTGTGTTAGGGGGTCTACTCAAGTTTGATATTCTAAGTTATTTGGAAATAGCTCATACTCCATTTATCTTTGGAAGATATTAAAGGCACTAAAAAACTATATACCATCGATTTCCCCATGTTTAGTCATGTTATTCACTCAATACTAGTTAAGAAGATATATCTCATAGATATTAACTTTAGGAAACCTATTAGGAGAGGGATATAGATTATTGTAAGGATGATTATAATTTTCATTTTGTATTTTTTAGGTGAAGTTATTATTTTAACTTTCAGCATTTGAGCTTCCCATTTGCCTTTATTTACTAAGGGAGTCATCATTTAGTTTTTGGACCATTCATTAGATGGCATCCAACTCATTTTTAGTATACTCCTAAGGTATAGTATAGGCATTATTAGCCATTACCAACATCACTTGGTGTTGTAAACAAGGATCCATTTCATGATTTATGGGGTTAAGAAACCCTAGTGTTAGTTTGGCATGGCATGAAATAAAGGGAGATGGTTCATTATGGGTAGTGGTTGAAGCATTGGAATATTATAGTTTATGTTGGGAAACAAGTTCAATGCAAGCATATAAAATAAGACATTAGGAATGGGAGCTATGGTTTGACCTTGGGGGTGTATCTACCTATCAAATTTTATGGATTTTACATAATCCAAGGGTAATTTAACTATTTGGGGGTGTAATTTTAAGAACATAGCCATCTAGGGGTCAAAGGAATTCTTGTACATTTCAAACACCAATAAGGTGTTGTGCTGGTAAAGTATAGTGACTTAGATATACATTTTCTATAACCTTGCATTGATGTTTTAGATGGGCTCACGAGGTTCTCATTTAATATAATAGGATTGATGATAGAGGATGCTAAGGTCAATAACTTTACCAAATTATGCCAAGAAAACACTATTGAACTAGTCCCAAATTGAGTTTTCATGGAGTTTAAGGAACTAGTCATAGGATGAATCCATCAAAGTGAAGGGGAAAATATGGAATGATACATATTAATTATCCACATTAATAATTATTAGGTTAATCTTATACAATTTTACATGCTTTTCATTCATTCATCCTACACTAAGGGTGAAATAGGGAAGATATATTTCTGGGTTCCTAAGAAGTCATGGATAATTCTAAGAATGTTGATAGTAGATATGACTAACCAGGGTACTTTGAGATCTATTATGTGTGTTATATTTAGGGGAGATTGACAATATGAGATATTGGCATCAACTATTGGTTTGGGTCTAGATCTACCATGTCTGGGCCTCCTATGAAACTACAAAGGTGAAATGACTAGCCTATCATGATGGGACTTAGTGCTAGTGATAGGTGTAGTATGAAAAAACTTGATTTATAGAAAAATAATAGTTAAAATATTACCATTATCAATAATAACTATCTTGAACCCAATATACTATAAAATAAATTTGAAAAATAGATTCAACCCTCCTTCTAGCACCAACTGATGTTAGCCTTGACATCTTTTTTACCTTGGAACACACTCATGGGATTGAGTGTTATGAAGATTAAAGTGGGATAAAATATACCCTCATTAATTTTATTAATTATGTTGGTTTAGTCTAAGGACTATGCAAGTTAACCTTTTATACTCAAAAAGTTACGACTATTAACACTAGAGGTTTAATGTGTGTGATTACACTCTAAATTAGTTATTAGATGAAGGTTATTATAATTATCATTTACTATTGAGTAAAACCTCATATATTTATAAATTAGGGGAAAATATTTGGGTTTAAAAAATCAACATAAAGGGAGAGTAAGATAGGGTAGGAAATAATATTTCTAGGTATAGAAAGTGTTAATGCTTCAATAACTAAGCTAAGTACCCTACCACAGTTATACGATTATGTGTTGAGTTTCAATGAGGGTTATGACTCATATTTACACATAAATAAAGTATGAGTAAATAGGGGATAATGTTAAATTTATAAACCTTTCACTAGATATCAGTATTTAAGAAGCCTATAGTTAATAACATAATTTTTTTAGACGTGATCTATAGATTAACACACGCATCACAAATATTTCAATGGAAATGAAAAAGGTTCAAAAATGGGTTAGAAAAATGAATCACATTATAACCACTATAGTCATTATGCAATATATCATTAGTTCAATTTACATAGCATTAACATGTATTCAAGGACTGGAAATGATTGATGGCCTTTAACAAGTAAACTATAAAGTTTACAAAAATCCAAAAATTACATCAATTCAATACAATTTTATTTACTAAATTGCTGATCACAGAAGACATTCACAATCCAAAAGAGTGAAATAATAAGTAGGTGAAATCTTGACTCAATTATAACAAAATTTTGGCACTAATAATTACCAACCCTTAAAATGGAATATAATTATATATTTAAAGATAAGGATGAGATTAACCTCTAAGTATAATGAGATTCCCATCCTAGGTCATGATGAGAAATATAGAGTGTTTCAACTGTATTATTTTAAAAAAAAAGAGAATATCTTACCAACACTCTTTAAAAGATATTCTAGGGCCCACTTAACTAATAGGTGGAGATGGCATAGATGAACCACTTCCCAAATGTTTGGACTCTACCTACCTAACAGCTACTGTAGTTACTACTAGGTCAAACTCTTGATCTAGATTGGATAAATTCATTAGTGGCTCTCAAAATATCACTTCATATTGGGCCATTATCATTTGATAAACTTGGAGTTGGTGACCCATGGATACCTTGACCTTTGAAACCTGACTGATGCTCATATTAGATTGGGTGGATAGATCTAGCATCATTTGGGCTCTAGCCTTATTGGCCCTATTGACGTTCCTTATCATGACCTAACTAAAGTGAACCAAGTAAACTCCAAACTTGTTATTATCCAATAGAGTACCATCTAAGTGGAATATCATTATGATTTTTACTTCCCTAAAGTAGGTCAATATCTTTTTATACCTTCTTTTAGAGGACATAATACCATTTGTGCTAGGCTTAGCTATTCCTACATTTTAGCTCTCATGCTCCCAAAATATGTTCTATATATGATAAATTCAAAATTGGGCATGAAATTAAGCTATAGTAGCATTCCATTATACATGACTACCTCCAACTTCTTGTACTTTCTCTCTACTAGAGAAACTCTCTCCTAGTAGGCTTGGATATTTTATAATTATTTCTTTTTGTCTACCAAAGTCTTGACCACCTTATCTAGAGATGAGAAAATTTATATTAGGGCATCCTCAACTTGTAAAATCAACTCCATAGTGAAGGATCTCTTCACTTGTTCCTCCATCACTTAGACCTACTATTAAATATCTTCCATTAGTTTCTATATCATATCATGTGTATCCAAGAGGATCTATATTAGGTCCTCAACTACTTTATCTTTTTCCATAGATGTCCTCACTTTGGTGAGGGAGAAGAGACCTTGTTAAGACTTAGATAATATAAGTTTCCCCTCTTGGATGAAATTTTGGGTGATAATCCTCCACACATTTCTTGTGGTGTGGTCAAAGCCCCATTACACATTAGGGTCCCACTACATAGTCATCTTCAGTGCCTAAGATGTTATAGTTATTCCTAGAATGGAAGGATGTTTTGGTGGGGTGATGTATATGGTTGTGATAGGTGGAGGCCAAGGTTGAGGGGGAATGGATGAAATACAAGGGATGAAAGAGGAAATTAGTGGATGAGGAAGAGGCATGGGGACATATGGAGGCAAGACAAATGGGGAAGCCTAAGGGAACATCTATGCTTGAAACTAGATTTAGGTCAAGTTAACCTATGGGTATATGACTCTAAGGAGAGGAGAATTTAGTAAAAATGAGGAAATTGACAAGTTAAATACAAATCCCTAAGCACTTGAGATGATGGAAAAGTGACACCTAGGAATGATGTAGGGATTCACCAAAGATGCTATAGGAAGAGAAGTGGGAGTTTGAGGGGAAGGTTGAAAGGGATCAGTTATAACCTGAATAATAGGCTAATGATGGGCCTCCTTTTATTTCTTTATATGCCTCTTTCCTAGATTAACTTCAATATTATAGTTGAGGGAGTATGAGTAGCAAAGGCTATGGGGACTGACTAAAATTATTGTTGGGTAATTGTTATCAAGGTTAGAATGTACCCTTTGATAAGTAGTTTTAAGACTTTTCCTTCCAATTGATATAATAGGATCACACTAAGTCAATGGGTCACCTATGGTTGGAGTGAATGTCTATAAAGGGTTGGATTTCTTGATGAATCACCTAAAACTAACATTAAACTACTATAATTACATGGAAAAGGGAGCAAGAAGACACAAATTGAACCTAAGAACTAATAAAGGTGATGATTCAATAATGTTATGCTCCTTATGCGAAATTATTGATAGCACTATATGACTCAATATGGACTAAAAATGTATCACACACTCTTCAAAATAGGCTCTTCATACATCAATGCTTCATATGGAGGTTAATATTCATGCATAAGACTTGAAGGGATAACTAGAAGGCCTTATATCAGACACAACCAACTAGTTTCCACAATAATTCACCAACATAAACCACTTGAACACAACATATAACCTATATAAACACATCCTATTGATAACAAAGTGAAGAATAAATGACATACAAGAGGAAGAATATATTATATCATAGATGTAGATCAACTAAGAATTAGATTAACATAAAGATATTAGCTTGAATAAGGTATATTTTAGTTTCTATTTATTTAAAGGCTTTATGACATTATTACAAATCAATAAATTTTAGTCATCACTAAAGGAGGGATACATGAAAGGCATTATCAACCCCTTTTATAAGAAAATTATATAATAGATCACTATTAAGCTGTATAAATGCAGCTATTAAAGTCATAATTAAGAATATTCATGAAGAAAAAAAAATGAAAATCAGGCCACTATCTCTTTTCCAACACCATCATACCTGTTGTAATGAAGAAATCCTAGAGAATGTATCATAGGAGTGGAGGAGAGGACCATGAATTTGTTAAACTTACCTCTTAGAGTGGTGGAACATGAGTAGCTTGGTCAAATAGATGCTTCATAAGCATGTAACTCTCATTTTTATCCTTAACTCACCTCATCCCACTTCCTTATGCATGTAAATGTTAGCTGCATGGTTGACTTGGGTTGACCACTTCTTGACCTCATGGTAGCTACCTTTTTTAATGTAATTTCTAGTGCCATTTTAGGCCTAGATCATGGTTTTCATGCATTAATGATCATTTGATGAGTAATAACATGATGATAAGGTCATATACTCAACACATTGAATCCCATTATAGTCTTAAATGATCTTAAATCTACACTATGGGCATGCTTGACCACTCTTTTTATTATATCTAAAACTAAAAATCACTATGTATCTCTCCCATGATCACCTTGTCTTTCCATATTCTTTAAAAACTTAAAATATCTCTTTTGAGTCTTGATTCTTCATGTTCTTCAATGCTTAGCATCTCCTTCAAAGAGGCTCCATGTCTTGTCTAGGATTTGAGAGCTATTTGATAAGGATTTGTCATTATCATGAACTCTATTGATTCTTGAGTCATAATCATTAAAAGAGATATTTATAGCTTGTTCATAACCTTAAACCCTGATTTGGAGGTTATTTATTCTTCCATCCATCCTTTATCAAATCTATTTTATTTTTTCTCAGGCCTAGGGAACTCTTAAATAATCTTACTTGTTTTTAAGGCTATGTTCGATATGGCTTGAAGGTCAAGGTATGGGTATACCTATGATTTGAGTCTTAAGGACTCATCACTTTCTCCTTTTATCACATCAAACTATTATGGAACTTATCTAGATGTCTCCACTTGTGGTTTGGTTCCAAGCATATAATCCTTCTTCTCAAGCCTAGGACCTAAGAATTTTTTTTAATTTTTCTACCCCTTTTTTACTAATTATGCAAAACTATCTTAGGTAATTCATTGATTAAAGTTTAAAGTATATTAAATTCTTTAATCTCATCTTGATTATGGAACAATCACCCTTAAAACTTCATTCTAAGGGGAATAAACCTATATAACCTTTGGAAAACTATTTATGTTGATTTAGATGATTTATGAATTGAATTGCAAACTTGTACCTTCATTTTGTCCTTACCCAAAACTTTATCACTTTATTAGGTACTTATTTATGTTTTTTATGGGTATATAGGACCATTTTTAAGTTTTTAGAGCCCTTTTCCTTCTTGGAATGTGATAAAAAGCCCACAAACCAACCTTGGGGTTGAGTGAGGGTTTAGGGGTATTCTATCCTCTTAGAAATGATTCATGGATTCACTAATTTCATTATTATTTATAACAACTTTGTCAGGATCCTCTCCTAAGAGTACAATTGATTACTTTTATATAAGCAACTGAACACAAAACTAAACTAGAAGTAATAAGTAACTAGAAATTAGAACCAACAAAGAATAAGAGATACGAGAAATAATACAATCTTGTATTACACTCTTCTAGAAGGAAATACAATGAAGAAATCTCACTCTTCCCACACCTCTTGGGCATACAATAATTCTCCCTCAAGAGTTCTCTCTCTCTCAATCAATTACAACCAACTCAACACTGAGTTGTTCCCTCCAGTGACAATCAACCCAATGGTTGTTGTTGCCTACTCACCAAGTCCTTGTGACAATCAACCCAATTATTGTTGCCTCCAATCCTTGCTAGCAGATCTTCTTGATCTTGCACCTTGCAGATCTAACTGATCTTACTTACACCATGTGTTATAGATCTTACCTGATCTTGCACACACACACCCACAAATCTACTTGATCTTGCTACCCCATAGATCAACTGACCTTACTTACCTGTAGATCTTCCTAATCTTGCACTCTTGCAGACCTTCTAGATCTTACATTTGAGGATCTAATTCTTCTTAGTCTTGATTACAATACAACCCCATAGGTCTCTTAAATAGATCCCAAACCAAAAAATAATTAGAAATGTAGACTCAAGACTAAAATTAGTCTTTACATGCAAACTCACTATTCATCTAAAATTAGAATAGTTCTAGAAACACACAGGTGACCGACGTTAGTTCCTATCTGATCGATGCCGACCAACCATAACCGATGCCAGTTACTATGTAGCTAGAGATATGACTGACATCAATTGGCCTGACTAATGTTGGTTACTCTATAACCCAGCAACCTCCACATTTGCATAATAGTGAAGCTTTTAACTCCATAACTTAACAATCTCCCACTTGGAGATAAATAGCTACACCTATACTTGTACCTGTACAACAACATCTTCTAATCTATTTTTGGCTTGTATCTCCATCTTCAATTTGAATCTTGAAGACCAACAAAATTTGAATGAAGATTCAACTTCTCCTTTGTTCTTAGCTTTGTTAACATATCTGTAGGGTTCTTATCCTTGCTAGCCACTGTGACTGCAACAACCTTCTGCAACTCTGTAATCTAGCTAACCACCATTCCACCAACAGTGAACACATATCTTATGGTGCTTCTCCTACCATCCAAGTCACCTGCCATATTCGAATCTACATACCCATGTAGAGAAGTGTTTGACCTTGCATAGCATAAATACCTACTGCTGGTCCCTCTTAGATATCTGAGAATCCACTGAACTACTTTCCAGTGCTTCTTTCCTAGATTGGCCATAAACTTGCTGACAACTCCCACTATTTGGGCAATATCTGGTCTAGGTGTGCTAACTAGTTTTGCATCCTACATATTGAACCTCTCCAACACCAACCTAGCCATATGTCTCACTTGTCCATTATCTCCTTTCTTTAACCTGTGAATCCATTCATTTTTTAGTGCTTTCCTTCTGGCTGGCAACTCTACCAAATCCCACATTTGGTTCTCTTCCAAGGAATCAATTTCCTCATTCATGCCATGCTCCCACTATTTCTCAGATTCTACCTACATTACCTCTTCAAAAATTCTTAGTTTTCCACCATCAGTGAGCAACAAGTAGTGTAAAGAAGGGGAATAATGAATTTAAGGCTTACTTACCCTTTCAGACCTCCTCATGGATGTTTGAGACTCATTGATAGCTTGTTGTCCACCCAAATTTCATTCTAATAGTGACTAATCCCAGTCATCTCTCAGTCTACACCCGACCGATGTCAGTTCCATGTGACCAACCTGATTGACATCAGTTCCTACCTAACTGACATCAGTTTCCACCTGCCCAACATCACTGACTTTGGTCTCCATCAGATCGACATCAGTTCCTACCTGATCAACATTGGTCTCTAACTAACCGACGTCGATGTCTGTATTTTCTTGTGAGTGATGATTTTTACCTGTGAGCTCATTTTAGATCATAACCTTGTCCAAATCAACATTGCCCTACTCATAATTATTCAGCCTCTTGAGTTGATCACTGTCCATCACCTTCTCCTTGAAAACCAAGGCTTTCCAGTTCTTAAATTTGTCAAAACCATCAGATTTCCTCTTTATGCAATAGACCCATACCTTTCTTGTAGCATAACACTGTGATCCTCTAATAGAAGCTACTTGAGCTGGTCCCCACACGTCTGCATGAACAAGCTCTAACTTGTGCTCCTTCTTTGTTGACCCAGTCTTGAGAAACCTCACTTTCTCCTATTTCCCAAACATATAATGCTCACAAAAATCTTGGTCTATCAAATCTAAAAGCTTACCTTTTGACTTAAGAACATGCATTCCCTTCTCACTCATGTGACCAAGCCTATAGAGCCACATCTTTGCATCTACATTTGAAGTAGATAAAACAAAAGGAGAATTAGTAATACAAGTAGATAGATAAAGTGTACCTACTTTATTATCTCTTGCTAATACAAGTGCACCCTTGGAAGCTTTCCAAGATTCCACTGTTAGAGTTACTATGCAACCCTCATCACCCAACTTTATTGCAAAAATTAGACTCCTCTTCAGGATGGGAACATGCATGACATCCTTCAACACCCATATGTTTCCAGTCTGCAATTTTAGCTACACTTTCCCTTTGCCAACAATTTGACAAGGCTCACCATCCCCTAAATAAACTTTTCCAAAGTCTCCATGGACATAATCATTGAAAAATTCTCTATTTGGGGTTGCATGGAAAGAGGCACCAGAATCTAAAACCCAAGATTCTACTTTATCCAAGGAACATATAAGAGTATCCTATGCAACAATACCTACATCTTTTACTTCTTTATTTCCTTCATGCTGATCTTCTACCAACCAGGAATCTTTCTTTACATGCCCTTTCTTTCCACAATTCCAGCAGGTTATACCTCCATTTCTAGATTTGGAGCTACTACCTATCTTTGACCTTGATTTCCCTTGCTCAATCTTCTCTCTTTGCTTTCCCCTACTTTCAACACTTAAATAATTCCATGATTTTTCCCCTGTGCTTTTCTTGTGAATTTATTCATTCAAGATTACACTAACAACATCATCAACTTTCAAGATATTTGAAGCAGACGTAGTATTACTAACTACCATTACCAAACTGTCCCAACTTTTAGGTAAAGAGCATAAGATTAAGAGAGCCTTAATTTCATCATCAAAAACTATTTTTATTTAAACTAACCGATTTACTAATCCATGAAAATCACTAAGATGACTATATACCGATCCACCTTCCTGCATTTAAAAATTAAATAATTGCTTCATAAGAAATACCTTATTCAAAGCTGAGGGTTTTTCATATAAATTTGCCAAAGATTCCATTAACTCTACCTTTGTCTTTGCCTGTGATAAGTTGGAGATCATAGATGATTCCAGGCTCAACCTTATAGCTCCCAGAGCCTTTATATCAAGAACATTCCATTCTTCATCTTGCATATATGTGGGCTTACTTGAAACCCCACCCAATGGTAAGTACAGATCTTTCTGATATAAATAATCTTCTATCTGCATCCTCCATAATTGATCATTCTTGTCATTGAATTTCTCCATTCTTAGTTTAATTTCTTCTGCCATTGCTTTACTCCCACTCAATCAAAAACCCCTGAGAGTGAACCTGTAATCAACAAACACTAACCTACTCTACCACTTGTTAGTGAACCTGGCTCTGATACCAACTGTCAGGATCCTCTCCTAAGATTACAATTGATTACTTTTGTATAAGCAACTAAACACAGAATTAAACCAGAAGTAATAAGTAACTAGAAATCAAAACCAACAAAGAATAGGAGATACGAGAAACAATAAAATCTTGTATTACACTCTTCCAAAAGGAAATACAATGAAGAAATATCACTCTTCCCACACCTCTTGGGTGTACAGTAATTCTCCCTCAAGAGTTCTCTCTCTCTCAATAAATTACAACCAACTCAACACTGAGTTGTTCCCTCTAGTGACAATCAACCTAATGGTTGTTGTTGCCTACTCACCAAGTCCTTGTGACAATCAACCCAATTGTTGTTGCCTCCAATCCTTGCTAGCAGATCTTCTTGATCTTGCACCTTGCAGATCTAACTAATCTTGCTTACACAGTGTGTTGCAAATCTTACCTGATCTTGCACACACACACTCGTAGATCTACTTGATCTTGCTACCCCATAAATCAACTGACCTTACTTACCTATAGATCTTCCTAATCTTGCACTCTTGCAGACCTTCTAGATCTTACATTTGAGGATCTAATCCTTCTTAGTCCTGATTACAATATAGCCCCATGGGTCTCTTAAATAGATCCCAAACAAAACAATAATTAGAAATGCAGACTCAAGACTAAAATTAGTCTTTACATGCAAACTCACTATTCATTTAAAATTAGAATAGTTTTAGAAACACACAGGTGACTGACATCAGTTCTTGTTTAACCGATGCCGGCCGACCATAACCGATGTCGGTTACTATGTAGTTGGAGATATGATCGACGTCAGTTGGCTTGACTGATGTTAGTTACTCTGTAACCTAGCAACCTCCACATTTGCATAACAGTGAAGCTTTTAGCTCCATAACTTAACAAACTTTTATAATACTCTTAGGGACCCTCTTCACTAGACCTAAGAACACTTAAGGCAATACATATGATAGACTGAGCTTTGGCTCTTAAACCTTTCTAATTCTACACATTGACTAACCCTATTTCACCTTCTTAATAATTGTTCATAAATTTGAGGTATTATTTTTAATTAAAACCTTTGTAAATTTTCCTTTGAGGCCTTCTCCACCTTCATTTATGACCATTATAATCCATGCACCTACACAATTGAGTTGGCATGTGTTGGAAATTTGCCACTATTTAACTACAACTAGCTTGATGCTCCTTTTAATTGCATATATTAGGTTAAAATGGTTTATTCCACATAAAACTACTTAAAAAATGTCTATTATGGACTCCTATACCCTATTAACCATGAAAAAAAAATCCTAGGATGATTTATAAGATAGATAAACATGGTTTTGCACTTATATTGAGCAACAAGACTCTTGACTAGGTTCAAGATTACATGATTATCCCATACCCCTCAATAAGACTTAGTTAACTATCCACATACCTAATTTTTATGTTGTTATAATAGAATTTTTTCACTAAAATATTGGTATAAGAGGATAAAATCCAAGTATTACACTTTATCCTTGTTATGGATACCTTAAACTATGCTAAAATACCTTAAACACTGCTAAGAACCTTAAACATTGCTAAGAATCAATATAAACACTTGAAAAAAGAGCTTTAAAACATGATCAAACCTATGGGACCTTATTTTTATATTTATAAACTACATTGAAAACTTTTTAAATAATTTAAAAGGTTTTAATAAGTGGTTTATCTTTCTTAGGTTTTGTCCCCCTTTCTACATACCTATGAATGGTTTTAACTCTTTCTTATTTGACTTAGAACTTTATTGACACTCAAATACCTAGTTTTGAATTAATATCATGGTATTATTTTGTCCTGAAACCTAAATTAATAATTTATTAGATGTATTCATGACTTATTATTCTTGATCTCTAACATCTTCAGCATAAAACTCCTTACAAGGTCTACAACTTCATCTTTTACCATTTCTACTTTTCTTCTTGTAAACCATGCGAACAAACTCACTTATTCATCTTGATTTTCTTCCATAAATATTGAAATAACTATAATCCTTATGTTTACACTAATTATGTGAGAGTGGTGGTTATTTCTAGACCATTTGAGGGTTAGTCCTGCCTTTGGATGTTTGAGAAGCATGTTCCATATTTAGAGAACGTGGTGACCTACTACTTCATTTAGAATTTCCCTTGAAAATTTAATGGAACCATCATGAAGTGATAAGAACCTATTGTTCCTATTTAAGCCTCCTGATTCATTCTTCAAGTTATAATATGCTATAGATATAGTTATATGCAATATAACGCCTCTAAACTCTATCCCCTTTTCTAGGTCTACCAAAGACCTAAACCTCCTCTTCTTAATCGTCCAACATGCTTGGATAGGTTCTTGGATGTATGGGAAAATCTTTGACTAGTATATGACTCTCTTTGGTTCTATCATATTATCCAAATACATTCTAATATATAAATATATTTTACACTAATAAAGGTAAACACCAACTGATTAGCTTTAGTATGCACACTATACTTTTGGATACCATAAGACTAAATGTGTGAGAAATGTTCAAACCTCATAAATTGATTGAGCTCCCCTTTTGACTTGGTTTACCTTTGATAACATGACCTTACTTTGATAATGAAAACCTCCTTAGTAGGTTTTTATATGTTTGGAGGGTCTCATTACTACTACAAGATCTTTTGAACTCTTCATGGAAACTTATATTTTTGTACTTATTATATTCCACATAGATTCCTCTCCAAAACATATGATTTACTTAGTTTCTTTCAATCCAAGTTTTGAATAATCTTGTCACACATTTTTTACTAGTGAGTCATGGGGATTCACTCAATCTTAATCATCTACCTATAATATCCTTCTTTCTTGACTTGATTTTCCCAAGATCCTCTCTCTTGACACTATAGGGATAATAGGTAGACTTTGAAATGTGATATAGGACTTGATGTTCATGGAGACTTTGAATAACTTCCACCTACAAGTCTACCATGACTTATATTAGTCATAATGATCTTAAAATAAGGCCAATATATTATAAAACTTTAGGAATATGAATGAACCTTATTTATGACACTTTATCTTGAAAAGAGGACACTTAGAACTTTCAAACTACTATTGAGACTCAATCTTGGACTACTATTGAGGTTATTAAAGATATTACTCATGAGACCAGTCTGATGGTTCCCTAATTGGATCAATCATTAACCTAGTTCAATATAGCTATAATCACATGTGCATAATTTACACCTTCATGTATTATTTTTAGATCTTCTTAAGTTCAAACCCTAATGAAAATTCATAATCTATTGGTTGACTAGATTTGGGCTCCATTGAAATATCTTCCTCCATTGAGGGCCTTTAGCTTGTGTGTAGTTTGAAATGGCTCTAGTAAATCTTGGTAACACTCACTATCACTATGATTTATCTCCTAAGAGATTTTATGAAGGGTGAAGGAGATTTGACTATGCTAACTCATGGCCTCATTTTGAGAGATCTATCCTTTAAAACATTTTGAAAATCCATTTTTGGTTGTTATCCTTAATATTGATCTACCCTCATGGATTTAAAACCTTGATTGATTTTTTCAAATCTTTAAGACCATTATATTTATACCTTATTACCATCTTGGATATAAGGAGATCATTCTTGACTATTTTAGATATTTCTACCAAGACTTAACCCTATCATTCCATATTTAATCTTCTATATCCTCACCCAATCCATAGAGTCTCTAAATTTATATTTAATATTTTAAGAACCTTGTTCAAGGTGGTAACCTATGTTTCCATGAACTTAAACCTATAAAAAAAAAGGTGATGTAAGTAAATCCTCACCATTATTAAGTACATACCTATGTATTAGATTCAAGTTGAACATCATTATTCTTTCCTTAGAATCACCTGCATGTGACTAAAACATGTATTTGAAAGATGATGGGTGAGGAATAACTTCTTGAGACACCTTGAGAATCCATTTCTTGCTGCATATTCATAGTATTTTACTTGATTTGAAAACCATCTCCTTGTCCTAAAACCAATCTATATGAGAAAAATACCTTACCTATACAATATGATAAATAATAGAGAGAGATGTTTAGATTATATTTGAATAATTACCTCCAAGGAAAACATCTACATATTATTACAAATCTTCATTAACACTTTTTAGGCCTATTTTTGGGAGTTTGAGACTAAGACCTTTCCAAAACCCTACAAGTCAATCTCCTCAAATAACATATAAAATAAACCTAATATAAGGGACTTGAGGGGTTAAAATAATATAATTAGGCTTAGTATATATCCTTTAATGGGTGGAGAACACTCCCAAGTGTCTTGAAACTATATTCTCATAGTGTGTAGGCTTGTATCCTTCTCTTGGCCTTATGTTGGCCCTAAAAAACCTTTAATAGATATAATGAGTTTACCTCCATTTAAGACATCTCAAGAAGAATTCAAAACATTCTAATGACCTTATCACTCCATTAATCCAATTAGAACAAGCCTAAAGCATCAAAAGGTGAATAATGGTTCTTATGGTTTTTAGGGATTCAAGATCCATTTACTTTCCTAATGATGGTTCATAGTTCCCTATCCCTCATTTTATATAAAAACACCTATATAAGTTTCTTAATAAAACTCTTCATCTCTTCCAATAATGAACCTAATCCATGCACTAGTAGAAAAAATATCTCTCCTAAAACCATGTTCCAATTGATGGCTTCTAAAAGCTATTTTTGTTTATTAATGATTGTTCATAGAGTTATATTCTTATCTATACCTCCCAACACTTAGAACATGTTATTTAATACCTCCTCCTACTCCTTCAATGGTCATACACTTACATGCATATGATTATCAATAATAACACATCCTAGAAGATAGCTTCTCTATACCTTTGATGGAATTTTGGAATAGTTTTGACCTTGATTGAGATTTTCTAGGCAGAAAATTTTGTTTGAGATATAAAATGGATTTATCATGATTTTTCTGACCTTTTATGGATCTTCCATAATTTTTACTTTTTTGTATAATTCTATGCCATTGAATAAAACCCTAAAAATTCTACCTTTTTCATGTAAATCTCCATTTTTGAATGTATTTTCTACCTTGAAGCTATTATTTATGATTTTTCCCCCACGTATAGACCTATTTGGATCTGAAAACACCTAAAAATGCATTAAAAGCCATGAAAACTACATGGTTAAGTTTGAAATAAAATGGTTGCTAAAGGCACTTTTCCACATTGAAGGGAGAATGAAAGCCATAATCAAGCCAAAAGAGAGGGAAAATAAGTTATTTAATGTCATTTGACCCCCCTTGTATGGATTAATGGAGATGATGGAGGTGTTTTAGTTTTATTATGCCTTTTAAGACATTAAAAGGGGTATTTTTTCAAAAATGACTCAAATAGTTTAAATTATATGAAATTATGACATTTTAGACCTTCACATGCACTTTGGAGACCTTTTGAATACATTTATGACTTAATTGTTTCTTATAAGGACTCTTTTTACCCCTTTTCATTCATAAATTAAAATTTTAAAAATAACCTTGTTCTTTTCTATGCAATGAAAAAATTATACTCTTGACTAAGGAATATATTAACTCAGTTTTGATACCTATAAGCATGTAAAGGAATCTAAATAAGGTGACACCAGACTTGGACAAGACCTAATGACACTAATCATGCATTGAAGAATCCTCTAGAAACTCATTCATCAATCATGACTAATGACATAGACCACAATAATCATTTAGGTAATTTGAAAGTGGAGGACCCAAACATACTTGATTTACAACTAATTCACTACCTCTCAAGACTTGTAGATGTCTGAAGACCATGTATGAAGGCTTCATACTCAACTGAGTTATTAGTAAAATATAATTAGAACATAAGGGTAAAATATTAACTCACCTTTTCAGGAGACACTAACTGATACCTATTCCTACTCCATTCCTATTTATAGATCCATCAAAGAACATTTATTGTACTCCATTGTCATGCTCACTAGGCTTGACAATGTCTAAAATTAAAACATCTTATGCATGAAAGAAACAAGATCTAAGACCAATTTTATCATCTAGATTTTATGGGTCATCTCATGGTTTTCAATACCCTATTAATCAAGGATAAGGTCAAGAAAATATTCAAGGGGTGTAGTTAGTTCATGATATACCACATCTTCTTCTTGGTCTAGGATGGTGTAATTGGCACTAAAGATATTTGAGGTGTAATTTTATATGTGATATTTTGTAATGGGATCAGATTGGATAGTGACACTAGTTCCATATCTAGTATTAAATAACATATGAGACCAATTTGATGATAGATAGCCTCCAATTTTAGCAGTCAAGTCTCTGGATAAGCATAATGCAAAGTAAGCTGGAAGATCTATGATGAATATGTCTTAGGTAATTGATAAGTTAGGGAAATAATGCTAGGTGAGACTCAATACTTTGATCACTTTAACTATTTTTCTATTTATACCATCCAACTAAACCACTCCTTTGGATAAAGTCTCATATTCCAAACTCAATTTATCAATAATTTACTTGGGCATTGTTGAGTTGCTTGTACCACTATTAATCATATATATTTTCACCAAGTGATCACCTATGATTAAAGAGACATAGAAGTGTGGGTATTTTACACTTTTATCTAATATCCCTTGCTTTGGATGAGTTGATTTGGTGAGAATAGACCTTGTTTCTTTTCATGATTCACCTACAAGGCTAAGATTAGATAAGGGTGCCTATAAAAAATCCATTTTATCAAGGATGGATAAACTTTCCCACATTGAAATTTTGACATTAGTATTATTAATATAGTCTAAGACATCTAAATAAGTGTTTCACACCTTTGAATAAATTTTAGGAACATAAATAGGCTCTTGAACTTGCCTAGGTTGGGTGTGCTCATTATGTTAGACTTCTCTTCTTATAATCTATTTCTAAACTTGTTCTTGAACTTTTGGAATTAAAAAAAACCCTTGCATCCCATTGGGAGGATTGTAAATGCAGTTTAGGACCTTTATAAAATATTTTATCCACTTCAAAAACCCTCTTATTTGCTCTAGTGTTGTTTGTTATGGATGTAAAAGACATGTTTTGATAATACACTCCTAAATTAGAAACAATGTGAGTATTGTGTGAAAAATAGGGTCAGAACAATCTATGTTAACAAAATGGAAACTCTACTTAGGAGAAATATAAATCTCACCCTTATTAGTCTTATCTCATCTCATGGTCAACTATGTCTAGTACAAATTATCATGTGGAACCTTCAAGCCCTATCAACGGGCTCCCCTAGCGTCTACTAACCTTTCCAGTCTCACCCTCACTAATAGTTCAATCATTTGGTGTAGCAAAAAATAGACTATGTTAATAGTAACCATAATCATAGTTGTAATGGTTTAGGATTCTTGAGATGTGAGCATAGGTGTACTTATTACTCGAGCTATAATTTCACTTGTTAAGGTATGGGCACTTGTAGGTATATGGACTTGGGGTTGAATAAGTGAATGAGCCATAAAGGGCCTTGATTATGGGATGGATTATGTTATAGGCACAATAATTAAGAGGGGGGGTTATATTAGTGATTCAAGATAATATAACATCAATTCTAATTATTTCAATTCTTAACCATTCAACACATTCAGTCATGAAGCATACAAACTATTAATTACAAGGAACAAGGAAGATAATGCAAGATCAAACAGAAAACACATGAATTATGTGGGAAATCCTCATGGGGGATAAAACCCACTCTCAAACCTAAAAACACATGGATTAATTTTCCTATAAGATGATCACAAACATGATAATTTAGTGAAGCACCCACTTCACAATGAGTACCAACCCCTAAGGACGGAAAAGCAATAACTTGCCTTAGATGTTGAACACCAACACAACACATTTTGATAAGAACAGCTCAATAACTATTAATTCCTTCCAATCTAATGGAGAAAAAAGGAATAACACCTATCTTCAACCCTTCACACTCTCTCAAATATTTATATACAAGCAAAGCATCCAAAACTACCTTTTGGATCACCCTATACTTTTTTGCTCATCTTCAACCTTCAAACCAAAAAAAACTTAGTCACAATATTAGAGACATGACCACTAGGTCATATACACATCCCTCATACTGATATGATTCAAAATTCACCCACCAAGCACACTCACACTTCATCTTACTTTTTATCACCTCACACAATCTTAAAATCTTTCTTCTTTGATTTTAGGTCTTTATACAATCTTCATCATGACAACCATCTTGGTTGGCCATAAGATATTACTTAAATCTTAATGAATTTATCCACCCATGAAAAATATCAACACCAACCTATATAGGTCACCTTTAATCAATATCTTCTTTCAAATAGGCATAAGTTCCCATAGAGACCTATTCACCTCTTTGACACTCCACCAAGCAACATATGAACCTAAGATCACTTCTAAACACATAAGTTCATACTGCATGACCCATAAGACATGTTTAAGTGATAAAACACACCACTACACCCATATCCATATGTAAAATAGATCAAACATTGACCTTATACAATAAAACACCATGAATGACTATAAGGTCAACTCATAAGCAATGGTTCACCAAGAAGATATATTGGTTAAACCTTAAAAATCTAGAGAAATCACCCTCAAGGAGTCTACATCACTATCTAAAAGCTATTTCATCAAGAAACATCCAAATACCATCAACACAAAATCAAACATCCTTATTGGGTTCTTAACATAAGAAAGTCAACCCCTCAATCAACTTTGAAGCTCAAAAATTATAATTGTATAGGCAATCAAACCTCTTAATCATATTTGATGGATGGAACTTAGAGTCCTTTAGAGATTTATTTTTAATCTATTATAAAATTCCTCTATATGATCAATATATGAATCAAACAATGTATATTGGTTTCCATCACAAATTTGAAAATTCAAATTCCAACGGTCATTAAAAATGCAAATTTGGCTAAGTATGGAAAACATTGAAATCTACCTACGAGACCAACTTTGCACCTTCATATCTTTTTCTACACACATTTTAATTACCTAAAACTTGGACCATAGAAACTAGGAACAAATTTTAACAACATCATGTGACCATTTCCTTTTGACACCTTCACACATCTAATGTTGACGTCATCAATTTGCTCACTCAGCCTAATTTGTCGAAAGACCAAATAGGCTTAGACGACCACAAGGATGAACCAAATGGAAACCTTGCACTTCCACAAGAACTCTAAGAACTCCTGACACCCCATATGGCCTATGTAACATGATCACATGATCAACAACATCCATCAACCTACTTATCTAACCAAACACTGAAGGTCCATGCATTACTACTAAAACACACTTTGTCATTGACTAGATAGCAACTTTGACACCTCAATAAATCCCTTTTCCACCTTTAATAAATCATTTAAAACACTAAAAAAATCTCCCCCTTTTTCATTGATGTCAATACCAACACAAAACTTATGTATAAACTCTTTTTTCCTTTATAAGAAATTTCTCCCCCTTTGACATAATGACAAAGTGGGGTTAATTGATAATCTTGAGTAATTGAGAAGGATTTCAAGACCAAAAAAAATAAGTTACCACATATGAGAGATGATACAAAATCCCCCTAACACTGCGTATACCACTTCTTCTCAAGACTACCTCAAGCTTGCTCATTGAGAACACTCTTCTTTAGCCATGCACTGTTATATGAAAAATAAATGAATAATATCAATAAAATAGGAGTGATCACACCTCAATAATATTTAAAGATACTCCCCCATAAGTAATCTAAGATTATTTAATATTTGAACACCATAAGACATCACGGATCTAACTGTTACAAAGCTCCTTCTCGGTAACACACATTCATATAGTATTATGAGAAATACTATAGAAATACCTCTGATAGACTTTTATTCATCTTCATTATATCAAAATAAGTCTAATAAACCTATTATATTGACCATTCATGACCTAAATCTCATATTCAATCTCATACACCACTCAATTTCTACATGGAATACTTTAAATACCACTCAATGGATTTTGTTTTTCACACTTTATCTATACCTTGTTTAAGAGAACTCAGAACTTATTCATCTTTAGAATATAGAAAATTCACATATGATAAGATCAATATGAAAAAAAATCCTTTCAAGACCTTAATAATTCATTTTGACACCAAGGATCCATTACACTTCATGACACTACCTTGGAGATCAATCTTGAAATCTTCTTTATTCAAGTTCATATGTAACATGTCATGCTACAAGAAATACTCACCTATAGAACATAGATGATCATCTTTAGGTCAAATTAAAAATTGTAATTATATTCATAGATCATCATAATACCTTAGTTATTTAAACAACAACACTTTCCCTTTAAAGGTATTGTTCTTAAAATACCAATCTTTAACTCACAAAAAGCCATCATCCTAAAACTTGCTTCTTGAACCTTAACCTAAGCTTAACCATGCATCCCAATCATGATACCTAATATAAGATATATTTAAATTAATACCCCTAATACTCACTCAATTACATATCTCATATGGAATTAATTTAACCTTATGACAATACTCCTAGGGTTTAAAGTCATGAATTTCCTCAAAACCCTTAGCTCACTATTCTTTAAAAAATGAGCTTGATCTTCATTTTTGATGAACCAACCTAAACAAGATAATACACCTATAGAATCATCATGATATTTATTTCATATATAAAATTATTTAACCAATCACCTTTAGTGATCAAATTCATAAAAAACTCAAATAAAACCTCTTATTCTGCTACAGTTAAGAAATTTCACTTTTTAGGCTCATGAAGACCTATTAGCCTTAGGTCTCTCACTTTATTTATTTAACCTTGAATCACCATGGGATAAAATGGAATTAAAAAACACTTATAAATAATTTATACACTTATAAAATCTTCAAAAAATTAATGAACCAACAAAAATGGTCATCCAAAACTCTATTAGACTAAACACCTCTTTAGGCCTAAGAGAAACCTAATGCATTAGCCCTTCTTCAGAGCATTTTACCTTCTTGTCCAATTTTAACTTATTTATCCACTTAAAATGATTGTAAAAATTAAAAATACACTATAATATGTATTTTATAATCTCACATAAGCTTCATAACTCGTGGAGGGTCCACTCACCCCTTGAACCACACTATTAGTTGTACGCCCAATTAGGCCTTCTGAAACACAAAAAATTATCTTGCATTGTAGAGATAGAACCATGAAAAAATAAAATAAATAAATAAATTATGATAAATTTAATATATTCACAAGTAATTCAATAATTTTTCCATTTACATTAGACAAATCCACACATGCTAATAATCTTTAAGAATGTCTCTTCTAAAAGACTACTCAGAACTGCCAATATACCTAGAAAACTATCTTGACAAATTGAGATAGAAAAATGTCTTATAACCTCAACTAATATCACAAAAAAAAATATTAATATGTTAAAATAATTTAAAAATATCATCATGTGCTTTGTAAACAACAATACAATGTAAATCACCTCTAAACCACACTTGCAAGGTCACTTTAGTCTACCATAGCAATCTAAACCCAATCAACAAAATTTGTTTTTCAACATAAAAATGAACACTTTAAATGACTATAAATTAATCCATATTAACCTTATACATATAAATAATAAATCTATGAAATTATCCACCATTTTTAGATATCACATTTTAGTCTTTTAGACCAATCTCACTGTCACTACACAGTTAGGGTCTATAACATTTTTGATCAAAATTTATCACCACATAGGATTAGTGACAACTCAAAATTCATGGTGAGATTATAAAATAAACCTACTCATACTTCACAATAATTTTTTTATCCCTAAACCATGATTTCACATCCCTAAACTTCTTCTCACTTAGATTGGTTATTTATCATTGTTTTCATTGTATATAGTCCAGCAACTAGCCAAATTTGTTTCTCAAAATTATTGACATATAAGTCTTATATTTCATATTAAATTTCATAGACATGAGACATAAGTCATAGGATTCTCCCTTCATGCATTTGATCAATTTTTCCCTTGCAAATTTTGTCTTCTATATCAACTTATTTAAAAACTAGATATTTTTTATAGGTCCCACACACTATTATGACAAAAAAATCATACTTGGAGATGTCTGAGAGTGTTTTAAACAAAATAAAATAATTTTATATGACATAATAATTCATATTTATCACTCAAAAATAATATTTTCAACATTAACTTTAACTTAGGGTTTTAATGTAATGAAAACATGTTTCCACTCTTATCATTTGTTCATAAAGATGTGTACCTAAAACTACTAAATAATGCTTAGAGTCTCTTTTTATAACACTTTTACACCTCTCCTAAATATATTGGGTCACCATGTATCTTACACGTGTGCTAATGAGCACTAAAAACTTCTTCTCAAGATGGCTCACCTTCAATTTAAGAATCAAGAAAGTTAAAAGAGACTTTTCAAGTTTTTCCTTGCAAAATAGAACCTAAAAATTCATGAGGAAAATTGGAAAATCATATCAAACCTCTAAAAATTCTCAAAAAATATCTTTTACCTTGATATCTTGACTTTATGCCTTATTAGGCCATCTTGAAGCTAGACTAAGTCTATGAAGTAGACCTAAAAAGAACACTATCATCCTTAGGATCACCTTGAGATATTATTAAGTGCCTCTACATATAATTTTCATGCTTCAACACTAATAAAATAATTTTTAAACTAAAATTTACTTGTTCCAACAATTTTATTCATCAAGCCACATACTATGCCTTCTAGCTAACCACTTGCTTCATGTGTCTTAACCTTTGGTGCTATTATACTATCCATTAAGGGCCTATAAACATATTTTTCATGACACACATTTTTCAACTCATGTATAAGAACCTAAACCACCTAAATGGATTAAAGGGTTCTTCTCTATCACCACATATACTTTTACACACTTTGTGATTCTTGACAACTTCTTTCTTCTACTTGGAAAGTCAAAAATTAAACATGAAACCTTACTTTCTCTTGATTTCCCCAACATAAAATTGATAAGAACATAAAATATATCTTTATTCAGACTTACACACATATTTTCCATTCCAAGAATCATTCCAAAGTTCAAACTTCTCATCAAGAACTAACATAAAAGTCTTCAAAATTATTTATAGGCATTTATTGACCCATACTAAATTGATTTCTTAGGATCATCTTAACAATCTTATCTCTTAGCACATACCAACTGAACACAAAAAAACCAATCATTATAACTTATGATCATACATAATTTTTCAATGAACTCCTATGCAACTTACTCAACATAGGGAATTGACTTCAAATCCACTTCTTCAAATGAAATAATGTCTCTATGAATCTAATAGAAACACCTTTTTTTATGAGTCTCTCAACACACCTTGTAATCATGATAATGAAGGTTATCTCTTAGAATCCACTTGGGCTTGAATGAGATATATGACTTTTTAATCTTTTCATCCTTTCTCTTATATTTGGTTGTCTTGTCAAAGAATGTAGATGGTAAGATCTCTTGGAAATCATGAAAGGTAAAACCATGGAAAATATTCCATCATCATCTTTCAACTCAATAAGATCAAACTTATTAGACTTCACTTTCTTAGGTTTCCATACCAAGGTTTGACCTTTCTTGAGCACTTTAGTATTTTCTTTCTTCTTGTCATGACTTGACTTCTTCAACCTATTCTTACTTAATCTAGTAATGTGTCTTATACAATGATATATTAAACACACAACATCAGTCATATATTTTGATTGAATTGATTTTAGGTCCCTTCTTTGTCAAATTCTTCTTCTTTCAAGGCTTCATTAAGACTCATTCCTTGATTTATTCCTCCTATAATACCTTGACCTATGAATAAATATATTACAAGTATACCAATGACCTTGAAATGAACACCTCATCATGTTAGTATATTTAATTGAACTTCTTACACTACTTTCTAAGTTTGCATTATCCTTATCTTGGTCAAGCTTCTCATGCTTCTTTTCCATATTTTCCAACTTATTTATGAGATATTCATTATCTATTCTCATGGAATCAAGATTACAATTCAACTCATCATGCTCACTTTGCTTTGATCTCAACTTGACATTTTATTAATTTAACTAAGTCTTGAGATGTCTGCACTCTTCCTCTTTTAAACTTAGATTTGTCTTTGTAACCCATAATTTATCCTTAAGCTATTTAATATTCATATTATCTTCTTTGACTATTTCAATCATTTTATCAAAATTGGTTTTAAGATGACTTATCTTTTTTTCATGTTCAATGAATGACTTGGTCTATTCTTTAATATCTTTAACCATTGACCTTAACTCTTAATTCTCTTTCCTCAATTGCTTAGCCATTTTATGCTACTTAAGATAACCTTTAAGATATCAATATTTCTCTAAAGTACCTAATCTGATACCAATTTTAGAGGTAAAATCACTAAGAGGGGGGTGAATTAGTGATGCAAGATAATCCAACTTCAATTATAATTCTCTCAATTCTTAACCATTCAACACATTCAATCATGAAGCATACAAACTATTAATTATAAGGAATAAGGAAGATAATGAAAAATAAAGAACACAACACATAAATTATGTGGGAAACCCTCATGGGGGATTAAAAAACACTGTCAATCCTACAAACATGTGGACTACCTATCCTATAAGATGAACATAAACATGAGACTTTATTGAAGCACCCACTTCACAAGGAGTACCAACCCCTAAGGATGGATAAGCACCAACTTGCCATAGATTTTGAGCATCAAAACAACACATTATGATAATAACACCTCAAAAAAATTTATCAAATTCTAATTTGATGGATAAACAAGTAACACCACCTCTAAAATCTTTTTGTACAAGAAAATCATATAAAACTACCTTTTGGATCACCCTACACTTCTCTCATCCTCAACCTTTAAACTAGAAAAAAATTAATCATAACATTAAATAAATGACCAATAGGTCATACACACATGCCTCATACTTATTTCCTTCACAATTCACCCACCACGAACACTCATACTTCACCATACTTTTTCTCAGCTCACACAAGCCTAACACCCTTTTTATTTTATTTCAAGTCCTTATACAATATTCATCATCAAAACCATCTTGGTCAGCCATAAGAAATTACTTGATTCTTAAGGCATATATCCACCCAAGAAAAATATCAAAACTGACCTACATAGGTCACCTTTAAGAAATACCTTCTTTCAAATAGGCATAAGTGCACATAGAGACCTATTCACCTCTTTGACACTCCACCAAGAAACATATGAAAAAAATATCACTTATAAATACATAAGTCCACACTTCATGACCCTTAATACACCTTTAAGTGATATAATCCATAACTACACCCCTATGAATATGTAAAATAGATCAAACATTGGATTTATACAAGAAAACACCATGAATGAATACATAGTCAACTCAGAAGTAATGGTTCACCAAGAAGATTAATTGGTCAAACATTTATAATCCATATATATCACCCTTAGGGAGTCTACATCACTATAGAAAATATAATTAATCAATAAACATCAAAATACCATTAAAAAAAATCAAACATCCTTCCTAGATTCTTAATAGAAGAAATTCAAACCCTCAATCAACTTTGAACATCAAAAACTACAATTGTATGGATAGTCAAACCTTTTAATCAATTTTTTTGGATGTTAATTTGAGTCATTTACATCTTTCCTTTTTACTCTATCAACAAATTCCTCCATATGATCAAGATATGAATCAAATAATGCATATTTATTTCCTTCACAAATTTGAAAATTCAAAATCCAAAGGTCGCTAAAAATGCAAAGTTGGCTATGGAAAACATTGAAATTTGCTTGAGAGACAAACTTTGCACCTTCATATTTTTTGATACACACATTGTCATGACCTAAAACTTGGACCATAGAAAATAGGCACAAATATTAACAAAATCATGTGACCAACTCCTTCTAACACCTTCACATGTATAAATGCTAACATCATCAATTTGCTCACTCAATCTAATTTGTCAAAAGGTTTTAGATGATTGGTAATGAGTAAAAAGATGTCTAGAAGGGTCATGAGAGCATGTAAAAATGATTTATGGATAGGGTGTCACAAGCCACACTCAAATACCAATTTAGATATTTTATATGACTACATTTTCCCTCTTTTATTCTAGTGATGTAGAAAATTAAAATACTAGGATAAAGGAAAAGTAGAAAGCGTAAATGAACTTACTCACAAAGGTTAATCCCATGAAAATGTGTGATGTTGAGTGTGCATAAAGAGAGCATAATAGGAAGTGTAAATTTTCAAAGGAAAACAAGGAGTATATCAGTTCTTAATAGACATGTTATGTTTAAAATAAGAATTCATAAAAGTTGGGTAAAAGAGAGAGGAATATAAAGGAATGAATACACCTCATCGAGTATGAAACAAATAAAAAAACCTATTATGATGTTTAGTGATGATGGGTATGTGTTATACTAAAATTAATATTACAAATGGAATTGAGTTCTCAATTCCTTGAGGGTAGTTCAAGAATAAAAAGGCTAGCTATTTGTCTCCATCATTACCCACTAAGTGAATCTATATGATCATGTGTGTGTTAATTAATGTTTAAACTATGTGTCCAATCCCTCTGAGTGGGTGGATCAAGAATATAAAGGATAACTAGTCTTTTGGCTCCATCATTTCCCACTATGTAGTGAACTATGAACTAATACCAGTATGAATATCATATGAGAAGGTTCTTGAATCCCATGAATGATCTATAATATGAAAATGTGGTATGGATATCTGAATGTGTGCCTAAGAACTAGGCCAATCTTAGCCACTCCAAAAGATGGAGATTAGGCTTGTATGAAAGCCACCCCAAAACTAGGAACTAGGCTTATATGCAAACCACTTTCAAATAATGCTAACCACCTATAAATGTAATAAGGCATGTAACTACTAAGAATACCTAGGTAATGCACTAAACATGGAAAGAGAAGAAGGTAAGTGTGCCATGCACATTTCCCCCAATCACTGGTGTCTATAACATGGATTCTAATGTGGAAGTTATACCAACTACCTTGTTTGAAACTGGATGTAAGAGCTATTATACCATGCATGATGCCCCTATATCTAGATAATATAAGAAAAACTATATTGAAACTACCTAATATGAATTGAATTATAGATAACAAAATTTTAATTAACCTTACCTTTCTATCTAGATCTAGAAAATTTTAGTTTTCTATTATTTGGATAGGAGTGCCAAAAATAAGACACTTTGTTATTTGGCACTATAGTCCAAGTATGCCACTCTTGTCCTTTACTATTTTTTATCATTATTCTATAGTCATCACTATCTTTTTGGTTTTTTCTACCTAGTTTGAATTTTGATTATTATTTTGAGTGTTTTGAAAACTAATTTTTGACCAATAGAAGGCTCTGATCTATATGACAAAACCCCTATTTGTTTCCCCCTTTTTTAAGGGTAGGAATGAAGACCCTAAAATGACTTCCCTTAAAAGAAAGAGCCTTACAAGTGTGTTATGCTATGAAATACATGATATAGTAATGATATGTCTCAAGATATAACATAGTTTGTATTGGAAATTGTTATATCAATAGGGGTATGCCTAGATAGATGTAAAAATATAATAACATGTGTAGTATATTGAACTAAAAGTGGAAATTTGGTTAGTTTTTAGTTGTCAAAGAGGGATGGACCATGATGTCCATCATGACATACAACAAATCAAGATAATGCATGATATGGATCATGGCATTGCAAATAATTGAGAAGTAAAAAAAGTAACAAACATGCAAGGTAAGAAGTATGAAGTACACAAAAGAGGCTGAGGGGATAAATAAATAAGGGACATGGGCATATGTCACTCAAACTGGGAAAGCAAGAATACAAGGCTTGTTCAAATTCCCACATACACATATAATTTAAAATAATTAAAGGGTGTTAGCAAATGTCCTAAGGCACATACAAGAGTACAAGCAAAGTTGGCATGAGGGCCACAAGAAAATAAAATATTATAAGCAAAGGACATTGGTAAATTTCCTAAGTCATATACAAGAGTAAAAAATAGGAACTAAGAAATGCAATCACATCTAGCTACTCAAAGCAAGAAAGGAAAGCATGTAAATGATAGAAATACTATCACATCTAACTAATCAAATCAAGAAGTAAAAGTATGCAAAATATTTAGTACAAGACTAGGTAGATGCTAAGAATTACACAAGTGTTGTATACTAGTGAATTTTGATAGAATAATCTACATAAACTAGTAAATAATGTATATCGACATGATAACTAGAGTGTTTAGTGTAGGAATGACATAACCTAGATCATGTAGTCATGTATACGATGCCCCTGGTGGGTAGATATGTCAATGTATATATCAAATGTAAAAGTAGGATTCCCCCTTAATGGGTATACTAAATAAATGAAGGATCTAGATGTTACTACACACACTCAAAGAAGATCAAGTGAAGCATGGTAATGTAGATAAATTGACAAATAATAGCATAGTATAGCAAAATGTAAATCTAGCATGGTAGTAGAAATGTAAAGCATGGATGATGCATACCGTTGAAATATTTTTAGTGTTTTGAGTTATTTGAATGTTTTTGTATTTTGACATGTTATTTGTTTTTCATATTTTGAAATTTTATATCATTTTTGGTATTTTAAAATAAGCTATGTACAAGTAAGCTGACAAATTATCTATAAGTAGAAAGAAACTATATACAAGTAAGTCGAGAAAAATTATACTAACCAATGAGACTCATAAGAGACTCCCTATCATGGTGTCCTATATTAAGGAGAGGGATTGTGCATGATTTTGAAGCATGATGGAAGGGCTAAGACTATGAATCTAAAAGTTGTGTATGTTGTAAGTGCTTTGAAATATCTATAGTATAAATTGACTATGGGGTCCCCTTGTAACTTTCTGAAGTGGATGAAACTATGGGGATATTATGGACCCATCTAGTAGTAAGAGAATCTCTCTAAAAATGTGTTCTATGTGTAGGGGCATGAGATCTCAATGATACTACCCTGGGTGTGAATAATATATCTAGAAACTATCTAGAGTCTTAAAACTATCACTAATTTAGTGGTTTCTCTAAAAGAGGCCTCTATGGAAGTGTATGAGATATTTATGATGGTGAGGGAGGCCTCATCCATGTTTGAATCTCAACTGAAGGAAAAATTGTAACTGGTGGAGAAGCTAAAACTAGTGACTGTAGAGTAGGATATGGCTCTGAAGTGGGGAGTGGTAACTCATACAAAACTCCACCAACTATAACAACCTAATTAGTGTGAAATAATTTCATGTATCTATGAATTATAATATGTACTAGTCAAAGTTTCTAGATTTATGGTTAACCAAACAACATATCAAAGACTCTTGCACTAGGAAAAATAGTAAATGGTGTGGCCACATGTATTGGACCAACCTATAGAGGAATTAAAAACTCACCTAATGAACTCTATATGTGTCCACTAAATCCATTGATAATTATGTTCATTAGTGTAATATCCTACTTTAAATATCTTAAATGTCAAATTAATGTCATAGTGCACATGTTCACACTAGATCCATTATCGATGAGAATACTATGAATGGAATGATGATTAATGTAGGCTCTGATAAAAATTGCATGGTAATCTGAATCATCCTTAACTATTTCCTACCTTGAAAAGGATATTTAAGGTCTAGTTATAACTCCAGAATTATACACACCAATCATGTTGCTCAAAGGATGTGACTTGACTAAAGTTTTCTGATATGTAGCTAATGGAGGGTGTGCATGATATGCATGGTGAAAATCTGATGTGTCCCCTATCTCTTATTTAGAATGCTATATAAAAAGATATGAGAAAATTTTCAAAGCCTTATCTTATATTTGCTTTGCCTGAGGAGGCTCAATTACAGTGCCAAGATCAATAAGGTTTTCATATATCAAGTCCTATATCTTTTATCACAAACTGATGCATCTATTCATTATGTGGCCTAGTTCCATATGAAAATCACAAAATGCATTTTGATCATATCGATGTGGAAGAGGATTTGTTTTATCAACTTCTTGTATAGGAAGGAGAGATATGACACTGCATTCTAATAGCTATTGTAAGACTCTAGCTAGAGATACTTGTAGATTGGTAAAGGCTCATTGAGGAGGTGCTGATAAAACTAATCACTAAGGGGGATATAAATTTGTATTAACTATAGGTTAATTTTAACTTTTGCTATCATTAAACTTTACTTTGTATGGGACTTTTCTATTACTCTTGTTTGCTATTTTTGATATGCTTGTGTACTTGAGTTTGCCCATTGAAATTAATTTGAATTCCATTTCCTTTAGCATATGACATAACTAAATGAAGGAAGAGAAAACTTTTAACATTATTGAATCATGTAAATCTAGTAGAAGATTCTATTTGAAAAGATCGTGTAATTCTTGATTGGCCATGGGGCTAGTCATTTTAGCCAAGATAATATTATATCTAGGAACATAATCTATGAGATGCTCATTTGACCTTCATTTCTATTATGTAATTTGGGAATAATAAACATTATCACATATGTTAATGTTTACATGAGATATGAACATGTGAGCTAAAGGATTGAATGCATTGATCGACTGAATTCGATAGACTATAAAACCATTGTAGAGCATAATCCTTTAAACTCCATAGAAATAGCTGGGTTAGTAACCAATCATTTGACACATATTCCAAGAATTTTGCATGAAAATCTCTCAAATGTGTCTCTATATCACCCTTATCATCATATAGAGTGATATTGGGTTAAACAAAATATATTGTTAAGGGTGTAGAAATAATATGACATACCAATGGTATATGAAGTAGAACAAAATAGTCCAAGGCATGTGTTCATCTAGAGGAACCTTGATCAAGATGTAGCACCTTGGATTGAATATATTTTATCTCTTTCATAAGGGTAGCCACATCAGGAGACAAAGTTGTACTAGCAATAACTAGTGGTACCACATAGGAAGTTTGGGCTACTATAGGGGTTGTTGAGACATAGTTACCTCTGTAGTGTCATTTGCAATTGGTTGTTCTTTGGTTTGAGAGGATTGAAATTTGTTTGATTTTTTTTTATTCTTATATTATTTTAAACATACCATCTTGTATATTAATATGTTTATTTAAAAGGTCTTGAAGTTCCCTCTTATTAGTTTCATCAAAACTAGTATATTGGGCCATTGTTAAAGTAGGAAAAAAAATTTAAAATGGATTAAATTTTCTATAATAAGTTGTAATAATCAAAATGGAATAGAAGGAAATTAATAAATAAAGGAAATCTAAATTCCTTAAAATATAAAACTATAATATGCATAAAAAGGATGTGAACGTCACAAACATGTAAGGTGATATTTCAAGAAGTAAAGGGACCTAGTAAGTGCAACTAGGGTTTGAAAGAAATAATTTTTAAAAATTACTATGGTGAATTTTAAAAATTAAATGTGATATTTTGATTTAAATATGCAAGAAAAATTAGAAAAATATTTCTAAAATCAGCAAGGAATTTTCCCTAGGGTTTCTAGGTTTTTTGTGCACAAATAAAGTAAGTCGGGTTCACCAAATGATTTAACATTTTTGGGAATAATGAAGTTTTATTCCTATTTTAGTTAAGTGTCTAGATTAATTAATCAGTAAGGAATATAGAGATAATTATAGTCCTAATTTATATAATTTATTTGTCTTTATTACCTTTATAAAAATAATAATAAATAAGGAGTAATATAACTTAGCTTGAACTGGACTGAGATGGATGAAACAAAGGCTAAAACTAGCTATGTAGGATTGGGATAGTGTCATGAATCTTAATATACCTTTTGTTCAATGAAAGGATAAGAGAACTAAAAATATTAAACTTTGGGATTTAGTTTTATTTTCCATTCCTACCATTGTTATCCAAACTAGTCATAGAGACGTGAAACTTTATAGGTTTTTGTGATATTTTTGTGTGAGCTTGCCTGTGAAATATTGAGTGTTGATTATTGATGGAACTCACTTAGAGCTGAATTAATATTCAAAACCTAAACCTCCATTATTCTTGATAAAATGATGTTTAAACACTTGAGGAAAGGGGGTTTAGTGTGTAAAATTCACTAAACATGTAATCCACACCCCTTGTCTAGGCATGCTACCTACATACCAATACTCTAAAAAGGGATCAATCCATATGCAGTTCTCCTATTTAATGTGCTTTGTGAAATAGTGTGATGAAAATGAAAAAATGCCAAATTGAGAGTGCTTGAGGTGGATAGGGACTAGTATGATGGTTTGAATGTGTTTGCATCTATGTTTGGTGATTATATGTAGAGAATATGAAAGTTTGCCTTATTTATTTGTATTCTTGATTACTTTGTAATATTTTATCACCACCCCCTTGTAAATGACCTTTGGATGGGATTTTATAGGGAATAATTGGTCATGGGTTAGATTTATTTGTGTTAGGCTGACATAATGAAGGATAGTGACTGGATGGAAATGATCATTAGGGCTCAAAATTCAAATGGACAAGAGCACCAAAATGGGACACCTTAGGTTCTAGTGCTATAGTCCAATTATGGTGCTCCTATTCTATAACCTCAAGACATAGGGCATCAGGATTGGCATAGGGAAAGTAGTTTGGCTGAGGTGGAATGACCATTTAAAAGGTTTTATATGATTTTTAATGATAAAAAATATGTCTATAAGGGTCACAAGAGCCTGCAAAAAGGAGCTATGGATAGGGTATCACAAGCCACACTCAAAATATCAATTTGGACATTTTATATGACTACAATGGTGCATGTATTCATTTCTATTATGTTAACCCATTTAGCATCTAGTTTTGTCATTGAGTCCTTCTAAACATCATAAATCTAATGAGAGTTGGTCTAGGTGGTCACCACAGATAAATCATAGGTGAGCATGTATTCTAGGAGGTTGTAGTAAGCCTTGAAGGTGGTTCCTGAGATGTTTATGATCTAATGTTAGAAGTTCACATAGTACACCATGTCATGGATACCATCTTGTGCCTTTTTCACCATAATAATTTACTAAATAATTTGGTGTAGGGAAAGAGCTATGTCTTGGATATGGCTTGGTGTAACCCATACTTCTCATATTATTGAAAGGCATATTTGAACTCAACTTTGTATTCATCACATTGATAAAAAAATTGGGCACCAGGTCAATGGATTTAAACTTATATTATAGTGTTTGAAACACATCAATCCAGATGGGAATGTGGTGCTTATATACTCTAGATCAACTTTGGGTTTTGAGGACAAGGTGGCCATTGAAGCAATGATGTAATTTTTTTACAAGGAATATTGAGAAAAGGGAGAACATGAAGGACACTAAAAGGAGTAAAAAGTGAGGAGTAGATTATGGGAAATTAGGAGAAATAATGGATAATTATTTCACCTTAGGGCACTTATAGGGATCTGCATACATATCTTGTATTGATGATGTTTGGTGTCTCACTTAGAAGTAATTCAAATTCAAGTAGGTGGCCTAATTTTTTTCATTTATTTCCTAATCTACACATAAACCTATAAATATTGATCATTCATTACCTACTAGATTTAGTGATCATGACATGCTACTATAACTATTAGAAATATTATTTTTATGTGTTATTGTGTACATGTGTATAGGTAATTATTTGATAAATTATCACAACTAATCCCCTTGAATAAGGGATAGTATCATAACTAGTCTCACCTTATTAGTTTTTATCAAGCCTAAATATGTAGTTGCTCTCCTTGCTTAATAATATAATTTGATCATTATTATTTAATTTTATATAAGAGTAGGCATTTTTAAGAGTAGGTTAGTGTAAAATCATGTGAGAGTTTTATCATAAAATAATGGTTTGATAAATACAAATGGGTAGCTTCATGATTAATCTGATTGCCCTAATTAATGAGAGCCAAATAATATAAATGAGAGTATTAGATTTTGTTTTATTTTATTAAGATAGCTTACATCATTACCATATCACTTATATGCCATGTTTTTTACCATGCATTCCATTTCTTGCATTAGATCACTATTTACATTTGACCTTTGTATAGATGGGATATGTCATTCAAGAACATGAGAAGGAGAGTAGTACCATTTTTTGTAGATATATTCGTTTATTAATTTTGTGCCTTTGCCTCAATTTAGATATACATTTTTAAAATTATACCAATACATGCACCATTGTCTTTCATATTTTTATCATGTGATTGTGTGTATCATATTTGAATCTAAGTATACAACTATATCTAGGTAAATTTGATTCATCCTCTTATAAACTACTAATATATTTGTGTCATAGAGATTACTATTGCATCTAATAATAAATTGACATTGAGATTGTAGTCTATTGTCGATTAGGATTATCCATATCACATCAACATCCATACCATATATCTATCATCTCTAATCTACATAGTACATCTTTGTGCTCATCTAATTTAATTTGAGATCTATACATTTTCTTGTGCCCATTATCCATTTTCAACTTTCCTATGATTTCTAATGAGCTCCATTCAAAAATACCATATAATAGTTGTATCCCATGCATCAACATATAACTACCTTCATCTCAGTCTAATGCTATGGGTCACCTATAGCTAGAGTGGACCTTTGGTTAAGGCCAAATTTCTCTTGGTGAATCACCTCAACTATAGTACATGCAAGGAAAATAGAGAATGAATGCATAAACATATAAATAAAATGCAATGGGGTGGTGATACACCATAACACTTTGATAACCCCTATCTTTTTAATTTTGCACAATGGAAACCTTAGGAACTTCAACATACATGACTCAATAATGAACCTCTTAGCATCAACATTTCACAGAGAGCTATAAGAACATATAATAACTTTAGAAGGTTAAAAATTAATCAAAGAACTAACATTACATAAAAACAAGGATAAAAAAGTTATGACCTGTAAACTAGATTTCACTTGAATGGAGGTGAGGTGAAATTGAGCATAATCAAAGGGGAAAAACACTTCACTAAAATGAGAGCATCAACAACTCATAGAATACACATAGAATGTAAGTCATTGAGAGGGTAAAAAATAGATCTTAATTGATGTAAAGGCATAATATTAGGGTAGAGGGGTCAAAGATGATCAATTTATACACCATTTTTGTGCTAGAAATATTCCTCCTCATCCATTTAAAATTGCTTGCTTATATAGGAAAAATTAGAGAGCTTGGGCTCTTGATTGATCTTTCCAACTAATGGGGTGATTAAAAATTCAAATCATGATTGGAAGAGGTGGCTTCAAAGAGTGGGATAATATTATTTGTAATTCCAATCCATGCTTATGTAATTAACTTCTATTTCACCTTATCCTACAACTTCTATTTTGTTTGCTCTGACTTCCATGATGACTTAAGGTTAGATTTCATTACCCTTTCCCCTAGTCTACCAGTTGGATTCAAGTTGTGCCATGATTAAAAAAATTGGGCAACTCTAAGATTGATTATATGAATCAATATAATTACATGGTTTTTTCATGGCCTCTTAACAACTTTTTGATAGCCAAACAAACTATCAAATTTGAGATAGTGCCTTGCTAGCTATGTAACCAACATATCTTTCATTCAAATGGGGTATTTTACACATGAATTACCATCAATATTCCATTTTTATCCTTCACTAAAAAATCAAATTTGCTTCTATGATCCCTAATTTTCCATTCCCCCACTATGTGGCCTTTTTCTTCTCTTGTATTATACTGATACCCTAGTCTACTTGCATTAGCCACTACAGTGTTGTCAAATAGTGAGATTGTAACATGTGGTGTCATCTCAATAAGTCACTTAGGATATTTTAAATAGTATGATAATATATAGGGGTCTAGGTTGTTAGGATTATGTCATGTGGCTTCATCCCACTAAACCATTTCTTTGATATATTTTTCACTCATATGGACTGCTTCAGGGCTATGGGTTGTTAGGATTGTGACACATGGAAAAATATCACTAACTTGAATCTTTATATCTTTAGTGACATGCAATTTTTCCTAAGTGACTTCTTGGAAAATTGACTAAGTCTAGTTGGACATTTTATATAGGCCTGGGGCTACTTAGAGAGTGGCACATAGCACTGAGAAACACTTGAAGAGAAAAATGGAAAAATGGCTAAGTGTCAAAGAGCCTCCTTTGACTAAATAAAGATATAGGCTATTCCTAGCTAAGGAGTGATATGATTGTGCCATGTGCTATAATACTATTATCCAACTTATTCAATTATTTTGAGGCTAAATGATCATCTCTAGGGGGATAGTTCATATGAATTATCCCATGTGGCATCATCCTGATACTCTGATTAATTAGAGGATTTTTCACTTATACAGATGATTACATGGCCCCAGATTACTGAAATTTCACCACATGGCTTCATCCTGCTTACCCACTTACTTTGTCACTTTAATGACATGGATTCAATAGTCAAATTTTAAATAAAAATACTAAGTCCTAAAAAGGTTTTTGAATAGGTTCAGGGCTATGGAATGATAACACATGGCTCTAGGGGGATAGTTAAAGAAATGGATATATTTTTCAAAATATGAAAAATGGCTAAGGGTTTGAAAGGATCCTTTGAACTTGAAAATATACTGCTAAGCTTATGACATTTTTGTTTAAGAATTTACCATTTTGACTTTTCCTCTACATCTTTCCTTGAATAATCTTAACTTGAACAAACTTTTTGAAAGAATTTGGTCTTTAGCATTTATTTTTGAAACTATGAGTTCTGACTCATCTCTGTAGCATAATATTGATTAATTTCATTGAATACCTATTCCTTCAACATTATTGTAAAGCTTTCAACATTTTTTTTTGACACTTTATTTTAGAATTTTTTTTCAAAACAAAAATTATGACTCTTTTTTTTTTTTACTCTAAACGGGGGTAAAAATTTATTCAGAAACAAGAAAGTCCAAGTTACAGATTGTTATCCTGATCCACCATGTGAATCAAATCCTGATACATACTATCAGAAAGCATTCCCTGAGCCATAATATTCCACGTAGGGCCGTTCTCCGAAGCCCATTTTGCAAGCCAGTCAGCAACACTATTCCATTCCCTGGGAATATGATTGAAGGAACTATAATTGAAAGACGCACATAAATCCCTAATCTGATGAACAATAACACTTAACTTCCAGTCTATTTTACCAGTAGGCCCATTATTAACCAAATTTATCACAACTTGCGAATCAGATTCGCAAATAACTTCATAATATCCCTGTTGACAACAGAACTTCATAGCCTCCAGAATTGCCACTGCTTCCATATGGTTATTTGTGTGCCATCCTTTGTAAATCGAGAAGAGAAACACTATATTCCCTGCACAATCACGAGCAATCCCGCCCACACCAGCCTCACCTGGGTTTCCTTTTGAGGACCCGTCAGTATTTATTTTTATCCTACCAGCTTCAGGGGAAGTCCAGCGGCCTATTCTGTTGACTGGTCGCATCTTTGATTTTCTCCCATTCAACGTCGCTCCATTCTTCCCAGCCTCCAAGCTCGGGCTAAGGGTAATTCCCAGGCGTGTGCACCAACCCTTCACTTCCATGTCAAGGTCTGCGTCTCTCAAACATTTAAATTGCAACGTTTCCTGCAGCGAATGGCAAATTCTTTTCCACAGCGAACTTAGTTCCAGCTGCGCACCCCGAAACACTCTCCTATTTCGTTCCAACCAGACATTCCACAATATAAATGTCAGGCCCACAGTCCAGGCATTTTGCAAGATGGAATTCCTAGCTGGAGCATGTCCTAATTTGTCCCAGAACTCACTCAGTGAGTGAACATGGCGGCAGGGGCGCCCCAAGCAGACCACCACAGGTGCCACACCTGTTTGACAAAATGACATTGAAAGAATAAGTGTGTCCCTATTTCTTCACTATTATGACAGAGCACACAAATTGACGGTCCCTGAAATCCACATTTGCACAAATTGTCCCAGGTGAGACATTTATTGTGAGTAAGGAGCCACATGAAAAAATTACATTTTGGCCAAGATATCGGATTCCACACCTTTTTCCCCCAAAAAACCTGACCTCTGTTGAAAATTTGATGAATCAGACTCATATACCCAGCAGAAATAGAATACTGACCATTAGCCTCTCCTCCCCAGTCTAGCACATCACTTCCTTGCAAAGAATTGCATCCTCTGGACTCAAGGATTTGAATTAATTCACTCTTCTCCTCCACCGATCCTCCAGGGGGCCAATCAGAGGAGTTTTTCCATCTGTACCCAATAGACAAACCTATGCTAACAGCTTCTTTATAATGCATTACCTTGTTCCAGCCAGCAGCATGAAAGGAGTCAGCAAGCGTTTGCAAGTGAGGATGTGAAACTAATATGGGTGGCACACCATCCCATGAGTCTTCCCAGAAGAAGGCCTCAGTTCCACTATTGCACACCCAAAACAGGTTTTGCTTCACAAGCTGTGCTCCCGCCTTAAGGGTGCCCCAAACCATTGAACCTCTACCCTCCAGAGGAAATCTGGAAACATCCTATGAAACAGCCCCCGGAAAGTATTTCGCTGTCAAGATGCGGGCCCATAGGGAAGAATGATTCGAGCACCACCTCCAATATAACTTGGCAGCTAAAGCTTGGCTGACCAACTCAGCCGAGCGTAGTCCAAGTCCTCCATCTTGCTTTGGGCTGCACACAGTTGCCCAATTGATAAGACTCCATTTTGTATTTTGAAGATTCCCACTCCAAAGAAACTTCCTAGAGAGGGCATCATATTCTTTTAGGAAATAAGTTGGAGCAACCTGCACCATGCTACGGTATATAGGTAACGCTTGTATGACAGATTGAAGGAGAATCACTCTACCAGCTGTAGATAACCATCGGTGAGTCCAATGACTAATTTTCTGTCTTAGCTTGTCCAACACATTTTGCCAAAAAAGCCTGGGCTGCCTCCCAACAACTATGGGAATACCCAGATAAGTCACAGGAAGTGTTTGAGTCTGAAACCTCAAAATTGCTACTATCCTTCTCTGAATAACCTCAGGCATATTGAAAAAGAAGATTGAGGACTTATGGTCATTTATCTTTTGTCCAGAGGCCTGCAAATAATTGTCCAATGTGGTCCTGAAGGCTACCGCTTCCCTGATTCGGGCTGTCCTAGCTAAGATAGTATCATCAACGAATTGCAGATGAGTCAATGCGGATACATCTCTCCCCCATTTCCAGCCATGTAGAATATTTCGAGTGACCCGCTCTTTGAATAGCCGCCCCAGTCCCTCAGCCATAATGATGAACAGATACGGTGAGAGCGGATCTCCTTGCCGAAGGCCTCTCGAGGCCTTAAAAAGCTCATAAGGTGCTCCATTTATAAGGACTAAAAAGGAGGGCGTAGAAATGCAGCTGAGCACCCATCTAATCCAATCCTGATTAAAGCCGAATGCCAAAAGAATTTTGCTCAGAAATCTCCAGCTAACTCTGTCATAAGCTTTGGCCAGGTCAAGCTTAATGAACATAGCCCTCTCCTGCGAAATACTCATAGAATGAATGGCCTCCAAGGCAATCACCACCCCATCTAATATCTGTTTACCAGCAACAAAGCCACCCTGCTCCTCCGAAATAAGACTAGGAAGGAGTCCTTTCAGCCTTTGCGCAATGAGTTTAGAAATAATTTTGTAGATCACGTTGCAAAGCGCAATAGGTCTATACATATCCAGCTTATCCGCTTGCTCCTTTTTTGGAATAAGAGCAAGAAATGTAGCATTCAAGGCCCTAAGCATATCCTTGCTGAAATATGATTCCTGAATCACTTCCATCAAATCCCCTTTAATGGTATCCCAAAAGTCTTGAAAGAATTCTGCCGGAAATCCATCAGGCCCGGGGGCTTTACCTCTCTTCATACTGAAAACCGCCTCCTCCACTTCAGCCATAGCAATTGGCTGCATAATCCTGTCATTCATATCCTCATTCACTAGTTTAGGAATGCACTCTAAAACAGTATTTTCTGCCTCTTCATCAGGTACTGGATTACTGGTGAAAAGATCAGTAAAATACCGAATAGCTTCTCTATTAATAGCCTGAGAAGTGGTAAGACAAGTCCCATCCTGAGTCATAAGAGACGTAATAAAATTCCTGTTACGGCGAGCTTGAACCGAGTGATGGAAAAAAGCCGTGTTCTTGTCACCCTCCTGTAACCAATCTATGCGGGCTTTCTGTTTCCAATATATTTCTTCTCTCAGTTCCCATTCCGCTACATCATTTACAGCTCTTGCTTCTTCCAAACGGAGGCTGTCCGAGAGTCCATCCTCCCTTATCTTTCTGGTTATTTCATCTAGCTGCTCTTGCACCTTCTTCTTCCTACCTGTTAAATTACCAAAGCAAGTTCTATTCCAAATCTGCAGTTTTCTTTTAACATACTGGAGTTTTTTACAAAACGAATACATCGCTGTCCCAAAAGCAGGGCTACCTTGCCTCCACCATTGGTCAATACAATCATGAAGCCCAGGATCTCTAAGCCACATCAATTGAAATTTGAAGGGTGATTTTTTGGGTCCTCCAATATATCCAATGGATAGCTTAATAGGCCAATGGTCAGATCCATTCCAATCTAAGATTTCAGAGGTGATTGACATGGCACTAGACTGCCAAAAACAAGAAACTAAAAATCTATCAAGGCGTTCTAAGATGGCAGCATTACCTGATCTTCTGTTGCACCAGGTGAAGCGCCCATTTGACGGTTTAACATCAGAGAGGTGTAGGACTTCTACATTTTGATGAAAGCATTCTGAAGAAGGCCCTAGCTGCTTCAATCCTCCTCTTTTCTCTTCCAGATTCATCACCGCATTAAAATTGCCTGCAACTATCCACGGCAAAAATGGAAAGCAAGTTCGGATATAACGAATGTGATCCCACAGCTGCAATTGCCCCTCCATGTCTACAGGTGCATACACTGTGGTTATCAAGCAGACTTCACTAGTCTCAAAAGAGGACGCCACCATGGATAAGGCTGAAATGTTGGTAACCCAATGCATGGGCAGAATTTTTCTTGGGTCCCATCCCATAGCAATGCCTCCTGAACTACCCCGAGCCCCAACACATTGCCATTGTCCTGTTGGCCAAATATTTGGCGTATAGGCCAAAAGTGAATCAACCATCAATTTCGTCTCCTGAATACATACAATATCTGGAGTATGTTTCCACACCAAGCTTCTTATAGCTTTTTGTCTAGGGGAGCTATTCAGGCCCCTTACATTCCATGATACGACTATCATTGAGTGGGTTGGGGGTAATGCTCATCCAAGGTTTTTACAACCCCAGCCTCCACAAGCAAATCACCTGTAATTTTAAGTTTGTCTTGGTCCTTCTTTCGCCCACCTTTGGACGGAGCTGTCGAGGTGACCTTTTTGAATTGTTTCTGAACTAGTCCAAGTGCCAAAGCCGGCCCTTTTTCCTTTTTCCCAGCATCTCCTGCCTTAACCACATCAGCCCATCTGTCTTCCTTTTCTTTTCTTCCACAAGAAGCCTCTAACATTCCTTCTTCCTTTCTCAAAACATTATCTACAGGCATTTGAATCATCAATTCTTGACCTTCGTGGAGGTCATCAAATTGCTTCAAGTGCTCCATATCCTCTCCCTGTTCATCCATCGGAACCCCATCTTCGAGAGCCATGCAATCAAGGGCCTCAAACCTATTAAACCCCAAGTCTACCTACCTATCTGCATTCCCTCGTTTCTGACCACGCCCTCTCGCTCACCTTCTAACTGGTATGAAACCGTCTTGCCCTGCCTGCAAATGATCACCTACCCCCTGCATCAAGCTCGCATTTTTTAAAACTTCACCTTTACCCAACCTATCCGGCTGAAGTTTCCCATTTTCTGATCGGACTTGACGCCAAGTCTCTTTCCCAGCATAAGTAGTGTTTGGCATTGAAGAATCAAGGCCACTTCCTGAATCTTTAACAACCTGAGGACACTGATGATGTAGATGTCCGTATACATGGCAGATTCTACATCTGAAGGGAATGGCTTCATAATCAATCTGTTGGATCCATGACAGGGATCCCATGCAAATCTCTATAGAGTCTGGCAGCGGGTTATTCAAATCCATATCTACGCAAATACGGGTGTAAGATATCACTTTTTTATCTAATGACTGGTGTGCAATCGCTGCTGGTGTTCCCAGCATTGCCCCTATTTGCCTGAGTATATCTTCTCTCCAAAATTCAAGTGGCAGCCAAGGAAGACGGACCCAGACTGGGACACACGCTGGGAGCTCATCAGCCGAATTGAAGCCCACATGCCAGGGTTTAAGAAATAATCCTACACGCTCATAGAAGTATGGGCCTCCTTCAAAAATACGATTTCGATCCATCAAAGAAGAAAAACTTACTAGAAAGTAGCTATTTCCTGCTAGCATGATGTCAAAATCCCCTTCAATGACCCAAGAGCGCCTAATCCATGCTTCCAAAGCCGCCACAGGGATTCTAATACCCAGAAATTTGCAGATAAGGGTATGTGAAGACAAATATTCAACTTCCTCCTGGACTGTCTCTTGGGGTATAATCAGAACAGGTCTGTCCTTGCTTCTAAGTAAGCAGCCATTAGTCTTGTTTAATTTAGTCCTTTCATTGGAGTAAAACTCTGCCTGAGCCGCTGAACTTGCCCCAGGCGTCTCTCCTTCCCTCCTGGGGCCTGTCATCGGGCCGCCACTTCCCCCTTCGCGCCCAGCCAAAACCTCCATCCGCGCTCCCAAAAATCAAAAAAAAAAATTATGACTCTTCACTACACAACACAACTGCTGAATAATTTTCTTAAACATTTTTCCCAAGCATCAAAATATCTTCATGACTTTGTTAAAACTTCAAAAAATTTATTTTTTAATCTCAAAAAAATTCTCTAACTCTCTCTTTTACAAAACTTTGAAGGCTAAAAACTTATGAAGGCATCTGAATAAAATATCCAACTATTCCTTTACATAAGACCTAAAGACCAATCCTTCCCCAAAAAATTCTAAGTCAAATACTTAGTCATTTTGTACTAAACTTTGAGTGAATTTTTAAAACCTAAAATCAATCCTAAATCCCCTTTCTAAATTAGAAATTTCTCTTTCATGATGACCAAAAATGGTCAACATTCTTAGAAATCTTTATAGGATGCTCACTTGCTACACATGAATCTAGTAGCCTTAAAGCAATCCATTATGCATGGAGTCATCAAAGCATCTAAATATTCTTTATGAATATTTAGCCCTACTACAACCTACTTGGCCATTATTGAGAATAAATTGAGGAGACATTTTACCAATTTTATGAAGATTCAGTGTCTCATGCTTGTACCACCTCTAAGTGAATTGAAACATCCTCAACAAAAGAGAAAAAGAAACACAAAAATTATGCCAAAGGAACTTAAATTAAATATAATAACTAATATAATGTAAATCAACACTTATATGAAATAAAAAACATTTAAACTACCCTAAACTAACCAACCAAAAGGTTATCTAAACATATCCATTAACTAGCTATACAAAGTAGCTACCCTTTATTATTAACTTAGAATACTTTTCATGTTTGAGGGTGGAAAAATATAGGTGGATAAGGATTGAGTGATTAGTAAAATGATATAGCATTTATCTAAGGATGTATACAAAAATAACTCACCCACCCAACTAATTTGACTAGAAGTGAAACTATCATAAAATAGATAAATAGTTAGATTTTAGCCTTCTTGATGCTAAAATTTGTGATTTGAAATATGTAAAACATGTGATGGTTTCTTCTTCTTAGCTTCTAATCAATCTAGGTATCTAATAGGACACACCCTTATCAAGACAAGTTTTAAAAATCAAATCTACTCTCATATTTGTGTTGTATTACTTCATTATCTCACTGGTTAAGAAGTTTTCCTTGAAGCACATGTGATTAAATTATAAGCATATCTAATTCCACTTAAAATTCATGTTAGACATGAGATAATTATTTAGGAGATGTTGGTTTAAAGTAAAAAATTCATAAGTCTTCCATTTCATCCCAAAAGAAGTCTTCCTCTAAATCTTCTTCACTTTTCTCAAGACTAATTTCTACATCCTTCATATTATCCGTTGAATGAAGAAAATAATAGCCCTTTGCCCAATCATCAGATAAGTAATCAATAACCTCCTAAAAAATATTGGTAGTCTCATAACTAAAAATGTAGTCCTTTATTTCTATTGGATCCATATTTATCATAATGTATTTCTCCTCCTCATGAAAGTAATAAGCTTCTAAGGCTATCCCCTCATTGATATTTATGCTCCCAAAATTACCATCTTCCTAATTCAAGAGAAGGGGCTCAAACTATGTTTATTTATTATATTTTCCTACTTATGGGGATAATACTATCAGAAGTAACTATTGATGGCGGGGGGGGGGGGGGGGGGGGGGGGGGGGTTAATCATTTTCACAATAATGCATATTCAATTCCAAACACCATTCCATGAATTATACATAACAAATCAATGCATAAGCAAACAATCATACAAGTACATCATAAGATAACACAAGAGATTATGTGGAAAAAACTCTTGGGGGATAAAACCCACTAAATAAATATTTGTATCACTATCATATAAATGTATTTATTCAATTTTTACCAGCACTAACTAATCAAGGAGCACCCACCCCTCAATTTAGTCAATCACCCACTTGACTTTTAGCTAGCACCAATTAACAAGGAGGCTACAACACCCTAGATGATCAAGCACCAAATAAATAACCTCCCAAATAATATCCATATATTATATTATGTATGAAACATATGATTATGTGATTATCTTAATATAACACCTATAAACCTGCCTCTCTAACTCATATAATCCACTTAGGTTCTTTCACTTAATATGCCTCTTCTAGGATTATTAGGTCAAATGACCTATGTATCCACCTAAATCAACTTGATCATATAAACATGAATGATGATATTAATCCTCTAATGGTCCTAAATTACCTATTACTTCTATTTAAAATGCGCTCTCCTTCACTTAAGTCCACACTCCTATAATGAGTCTAAATAGGTCTATTAGGCCTTACCTTTATACCACACACTTCATCTAACCCACCTTGGCCGAAAAATTTCTTTAAAACACATGTTTTAACATTTAAATTGGTATTAATACACTTTAATTTAATTATACAACCTTTCCATATGTTGTTCATAGTCTACAAAGACCAATTTCACTATTAGGCCTAATGGAGACAAAGGAATTAGTCCTTCACACCCACACATTATACTCAAAATTATTTGACCACTTTTTTCCTTTAAAAATGGATTAAAAAAATAAAAAATACCTCCAATATACCTTTTATCACTCCCACATAGGTCCATGCCACCTGGAATTCCAACTCACCACTTGACCCAAGCCTTTTATCGTACTCGCCATTTAGGCCTTAAAACACAAGTTTGTCTTCTAGAATTCAAGAATACAATCACTTTTCTCAAAAACCCCACTCAAAAAATTTCATTAATATATCCTACATGACCTATAAACATCACCAAATATATTTTAAATCATCACATAGTCTTTAAGATCCCAAAACCACCTTTGCAATAGGCTCACTCAATTCTAGTCCAATATAATCAAACTATAGTCAAGCATCTTGACTCTCCAAAATTGAAAAAAGAAAATATATAAATTAAAATGATTTTTATGAACATTTAATAATTATAAAACATATACATACTCATTTTTTCCTCAAATCAAGTCAAACAACATCAAAATCACTTATTCAAACTGACCACTTAGACTGCCTATAACCTCCAAAATTATAGTCACGAACAAGTTCATGTTTAGCTTAAGAAATGGAAATTTTATAATATATAATACACATAAATGGTTATTATGAGGTATATAGATAAATATTCATCAATTATATATATTTTATTGACATTAATCATTGGTTTAATATACCACTCTCACACTGTGTACACATAGCTAAACAAGCCTTTTTAGCTTTAAAAACTCAGCTCCTCAAACTATCTCTATACCTTTCATAATTATTTAATAGTTTATTTTGGTCTCAAAAAACATTAAAATGTCCATTTTATTCATCATATCTTTTCATAAAGACTTCAAACACTTCACTTCCCTCAACATACCTGTAGCATTCATCTTGACTCAAAACATAGTCATGGTGAACATGACTCCTAACACTTGTAGGATCACTTATTTAAAATCAAAATTAATTTATGACATACTTTAACACCCTTATAAAATCTCAAAACACTAATACATATATGTATAATATCAAATATGGAAAATATAGATCAACTTCTAGAATACACACCTTCACAGTTCATCTTACTCAGACAAATCACTTTGTCACCATATTTTAGCTTGTATATGAGAATAATCGAGACTTAAAAATAAATTTAATATGATTAATATTTATTAAAAAAATAAAAAAAATCATTTAATCCATCCTTAGTCACCTAAAATTCTTCCCTAATCACTTTTTCACTCTGCTTGGTTTCTTTAACTATTTTCACTCTTTATAGATTTAGCAATAAGATAACTTGGTTGACAAAAAATATTGAAATAAATAATATAAATCATCAAAATAAATACATGTAAATTAATAAAATTTCTTTAACTTCAACCTCTAATGATTTGCATTTGTTGACTTAGTCAAACCTACCTATAGCAATAATTTCTTTAGAAACAAGCCTTTTTTGTACCTTCTACTCACTGCCCTGACACACCACTACCACTTATATAATAATATATTAGTTATATACAACATAAAATCATAAAAAATAAATTTTAAATCCATTATTTTCATAATTAAAAAATATTTATTTAATTAGGTCATTACAACAGTTTATAGGAGGGTTTTAACCAATTTACATTCTTAACGAATGTTCATAAAGATATGTACCTAAAACCACTAAAAATTTATTATTAAACATTCTTAGTTCCATATTAAATCTCTCCAAAATGTCTCAAGTAATCATGCCAAGTATACACATGCCAAAAATCATCAAAACTTTCTTCTCGAGCTCACATCTCTTCATTTTAAGCACTCAAGAAACTTCAAAGCCAGTCTTAGGCATTTTATAAAAAATTATGACTTTAAAATTGGTATACACATCCAATAAAACATACTAGATACCTTTCAAAATGCACCTTTACCATATTATACTTAGAATTGATCAACCTATCTCAATTGGTTAGTCCTACCTAGGCATGCATACCCTTGAGATCACCAAGACACTACTCATGCACCTTTGTGTTCATTAATTGACTTATAAATTTTTGTATCTACTCCATAAAACTCTTATCAATGATTATAAATCTTATAAACACCTTATAATACATTTTAAAGATCTCTAAAGTCTTAGAACATGCTCAACATTTACCATCATATCATCACTTTATCATTTAGCTTGTCTTTAATGCACACATGACATCATCTTTTGACATTAATGAAAACACAATATCCAACATTATCCTTATTTATAATTTATGACAACAATTTCTCTTTATCCCCCTTTGACATTAATGATAAAGTGGGCTTTAGAACCTAGAAAACTCAAACATACTAACTCCCCTTATCACCATGCATTCTTTAAAAGAATTCAGCCAAAATATTCATACCTATTTCAATGATTTATAATGCTCAAAGGTCATATATACTTCTCACAGGGTCATCTACATAGTTCTCTGATCCTAAGACCTAACCAAGCAAGCTCCCCCATTGTCCATTCATGATTCTCAAGCCATTTTGAGTTAGCTTTCTCTAAATCCATGTATACTTGCAATTATAAATCAATAGATACAAAAATCATCTACTTACCTTCAAATAGGCTCCATAGATATTCAATACTCCTAAATTCATTAATGTTTGATATAGCTTATGGCACATTCAAATAGAACATCTCAACCACTAGGTTTACATAAAAAAAAATTGTGAAATGTTCTTTTCCACCTGATACTTGACCTTTAGGCTCAACTCTACTAAATTATTAAACTTCTTAGTTATGGTGTACCAATTATCCCCCTATGATCATTCTCTTCTTTCAATTTTTCTCAACACATGTTTAGCATATACTAGGCCTATCACTATTTATACTTTTTGTATTTCATCATGGCTTAGACCATATCTTTGAATAACATTAAATCGTACTTTGGTCTTTGAATACACTTCAATTTATCTCTTTAAAACACTATTATCCCTATATAATGCACCATTAGGCCTCATAAAAATAGTAGGTCTCATGGAGACCTAATCAACATGGATCCACTCCTTCTCACTTATTATTAACCTATTGAGTCAATAGAATCACCTTAGGTAGGTATGAATAATTTCAAAACATGGTAAATCAACTCCTCATACATCAAATTTCTACTCTTCAAGTAACATAGTTCATTTAAGGTTCCAACCACTATAAGATACCCTCTTGGTCAACAACTAGTCATATTAGGTTTGTGAGACCTTATACACTATAGTAGAGCTTTGACATAACTTTGAATCCTTTATATAAGAAAAAAAGCAATAAAAATCATGATTTTATCATTTATGACCTAAATATAATCTTCATGATCATACAATATACCAACCTTCAAGATATTCTTCAAATTCATTTAAAGAATCAATTATGTATGCACACACAAAACCCTACTTAAAAAACTTAGATCACTATCAATTTTTAGATCACTAAATATGTTCATGTCCTTTCAAAACCATGACAACACACTCATATATGAACCAATCAGGTCATCAATATATCAATGGATCTCTCAACATAATGAAACACTCATGAAACAACATTCTTCAACTTTCTCAAATACGTACTCAGAACCTTGATATGAAAACTCAAAACTATAGTATCTTTATATCTCTCAACATTATTATAGAATCTAAAATATGACATTATACCTCTCTTATGACCTTATGAGGTCATCATGACATCCAAGAGACATTAAAATCAATGACACTACTTCTCAAGAACACCATATCATACTTATTTAAGATTACAAACTATCTTATTAAGCTACAAATCTAAGATCATATTTATAAAACTAATGATCAATCTCAAGGCAAAAATAACAAGTCATCCTACTCTTATAACACCATAGATAATAACTCTCTACCATAATGGCATTGGTCTTGAATACCAATCGTTAGCTCACAAACCCTTGTCTTGAACTTGTCATCTTAGACATGACCTTACACTCAAGCATGCATCATAATCATGAAAATAATTTAATAAAACATTTCATAACATCCACCTAATGATCATAGATATACATATTCCATAACTAAGCTATTAGAATCAAGATCATTCCTATTAGGGTTTGTAGACACCAAACCCTCATATCACTTTCTTTCAAGAATTAATCTTGTTCTTTAAATCTAAGATCATCCCAATTATACATAGAGAATTAACATGATCTATATTACTATGAAAAAAAATTCACACACTTTTATCACTCACCTTGAGCTTTAAGGAACACCAAACAAGTCTACAAGCTATATTATTCTACCATTGTCAAATACTTTAACACTTAGTCTACTTATATGATGTATTTCATGCACAAATGCATTTTTCATATCTATTAATTAACTAAAAATTATCATATACTTTGTTTAAATTTTATTTGAGTCTTCTCTATGCATAAGTATCCACAAAACATTTTATTTTACTCAGAAATCTCCATTTTCTCCCATACTCTCATTAGGTCTCATGAAGACCTAATAAAAATATGTCTATCTTTAAACATATCTTCAAGGTCCTTTTTTTATCAACATACTTTTGATTTTGGAATTAAATTCAACATATTAATTCTTCTTAAAAATTTCTAACACCATCATGTAGACCTCTATGCTGACCTCAACCATGATCTTCAAAAACTTATCCATCACTAAAAATAAGATGAACTTTGCACTCATCACACTTTAAGTTACTTAGGATCACCTATAGACTATAAAGCATCCTCCAAAGTTCTATATCTAGTACCAATTATTGGAATTATCTAATGATGGTGGTGGGGGGGGGGGGTGAATTAGTTTCACAAATATGCATATTTAATTCTAAACACCATTCCATGAAGCATACATAAGAGATCAATGCATAAGAAAATAATCATACACATACATCATTAGATAACACAAGATATTATGTGGGAAACCCACTAAATAAATATTTTTATTATTATTCTATAAATTTATTTATTCAAATTAGACCAGCACCAACTGATCAAGGAGCAACCACCCCTTAATTTAGTCAAGCACCCACTTAACCTTTAGCTAGCACCAACTAACAAGGAGGCTACAACCCCATAGATGATCAAGTACCAAATAAATCACCTAAAACTGATATCCACCTCTCATATAATGTATAACACACCTGATGATGTAATTTTCTTTCTCTAACACCTACTAACCTTCCTCTCTACCTTATACAAGCCACTTAGGATCCTTCACTCAATATGCCTCTTCTAGGATTATTAGGTCCAATGACCTGTGCATCCACCTACATAAAATTAATCAGATAAACATGAATGATCCTCTTCACCATATTATTCTATTAATTTACCTACTTCTTCCCTTTTAAAGGATCTCTCCTTCTCTTAAGTTCACACTCCCATAACTAGTCTAAATAGGCCTATTAGGCCTTACCTTTATACCACACACTTCATCTAACCCATCTTGGTTGGCCAAGATCTTTACCAAACATATTTTACCATTGAAATATATACTCATACACGTTACATTAAAGTTAAAACATTTCCATATGTTGGTCATAGCCCATAGAGACCAATTTCACTATTAGGCCTAATGGAGACCTAAAGAAATTAGGCCTTCATACCCACACGTTACACTTGGACTTCTTTGACCATATTTTCATTTAAAAAATGGATTAAAAACATAAAAAATTACTCCAATATACCATTTATCACTCTCACATAATTCCATTTCACCTATAACTCTAACCCACTACTTGACCCAAGACTTTTAGCCTACTCTCTATTTAAGCCTTAAAACACAAAAAAATCTATCTTCTAAAACTAAAGCATAGAATCACTTTTATCAAATAAACCAATAAAAAATAGAATTAATATATCCTCCATAACCTAAAAAACATCACAAAATCTGTTTTACATTATCACATAGGATTTAATATCATAAAACCACCTCTGTAATAGGCTCACTCAGTTCTAGTCAAACATAGTCAAAGTACAATCAAGCATATTGACTCTCTAAATTTGAATAAGGATAATATATGACTTGAAATGCCTTATTATTAAAAAAAATTAATTATAAAACATCTCCATACTCATTTTTTTCCTCAACTTAGGTCAAACAACATCAAACTCACTTCTTTAAACTGACCACTCAGACTACCTGTTACCTTCAAAATTATAGTCATGAACAAGTTCATGTTTAACACTATAAATGACACTTTCATAATATATAATACACATACATGGTTCTTATTATGTTTATTTATTATTATTAATCAATTATATCTCTTTTATTAACATCAATCATTGGTTTAATAGACCAATCCCTTTGACCACTCTCATACTGTGGACACACAACTAAAGAAGCCTTTTTAGCTTTGATAATTTAGCTCCTAAAACTCTCTCTGGCTTTAAAAAGTATTATATAGTTAATTTGAGTCTCCAAAAACATAAAAATGCCCATTTTAAGCATCATATCTTGTCATGCGGACTTCAAACACTTCACTTCCCTTAACATGCATATAGCTTTCATCTTGACTCAAAACATAGTCATAGTGAACATGACTCCTAACACCTATAAGATCACTTTTTTCAACTCCAAATGAATTCATGACATAATTGAACAAAATTATCACATCTCCAAACACTAATACATATAATTCTAATAACAAATATGGAACATATGGATCAACTTTTATAACACACACGTTCACAGTTCATCTTACTTAGATAAGTCACTTTGTGAGCATCTTTTAACACATGTATGAGCATCAATAAGCATAAAAACTAATAAAAAATGAGGAATAGGTCTTAAAAAAATATCCCAAATAATTTGATCCATCCCTAATCACTTGAAACTCTTCCCTATTCACTTTTTCATTCCTCTTTGTTTCTTTCACTATTTTCAATCTTTTAAGATTTAGTGATAGGATAAATTGATTGACCAAAATTATTGACACACTAACTCATAAAAATAATTACATGGGCATCAAATAAAAATTATTGACCTTTAACCTCCAATGATTTTCATGTGTTTACTAGTCAAACCTACTTGTAGCATCAATTTCTTCATAAATAAGCCCTTTTCTTTACCTTTTACTCACTACCCTATCACACCACTACCACCTGGAGATGCCTAGAGGAGTCCTATAAAAAATTACAAGGGTCATTACCTGTTAATCATAAAAATTGACTTTTCAATCAATTCTAGGCATGATTCAACAATATTTATTTAATTGGGTCATTACAAGGGTTTATAAGAGGGTTTCTTAACAAATGTACATAAAGATTTGTACTTGAAACCACTAAAAATGCTTGGAATTTTTTTTTAGGTCCATATTCCATATCTACAAAAAGGCTTAGGTAATCATTCAAAGTCTACACATGCCAACAATTATAAAAAATTTCTTCTCGAGCTCTCATCTCTTCATTCTAAGCATTCAAAAAACTTCAAAACCAGTCTTAGGCATTTTTCTACAAATTTCTGTCTTCAAACTTGGTATACACCTCTAAGAAAACATACTATATCCCTATAAAAACTCACCTTTTCCATCTTGTACTTAGAATTGATCAACTTATCTCATTTGGTCAAGCCTACCTAGACATGCATACCCTTCAAATCACCAAGACACTATTCACGCACCTTTGTCTTCATTCCTTGACCTATAACTCTATGTGTTTTCTCCCTAAAAATATTATAAATGATTATACATCTTAGAAACACCTTCTCTTACCTTTGAAATATCTCTCAAGTCTTAGAACATTCTCAACATTTACCATCATATCATTACTTTGTCATTTAGTTTATCTTTAATGCACACATGACATCATCCTTTGACATCAATGACAACAAACTCTCCAAAAAATTTAACTTTTTTCCTCTAAATTTTTTATTCATGTTGAGCATGAGATTTTTAAGAGTGACTATAGAAATAATATTTTTCACATTAGATGGCTTGGGATATGAGAGCTGAGCTTAGATTTGTGCAGTTCCTTGGATGGGATTCCTATGATACTAATAAGCTTTATAAAAACAATGATAGCTAATTTTTTCATATAATTGTTGTTTCATTTAACTGATAGCATATTTTCAAAGTCTTGGATGAGGCTTTTAAATTTTTGTAGTTGACTAGGAGTGACTCTAGATGGGATTGATTGGATGGCCATTACAAGAGTATAGATTGAAATGGGATGATTAGATAGAGGCTTAGCTAATAGGAGTATTAGAGACATTTGTATGATTTTATTATCATGGACTAAGCAATTTTATACCCTTATAGTGAGCTCATATAGATCTAAAAAAGTGTTTTCACTCATTGATTAAACCATGTGTAGGCACTAGGATTTTTTGCATAATGGATATTTGTGCTAATATATTTCTTAATCCCTTTCTATTTTACTCATCCCATCCTTATTTTAATCTAAGTAATTAGTTTCACTAATTACCATTTTACCATAAGTAATTAGTTTCACTAATTACAATTTTACCCTAAGTAATTAGTTTTACTAATTACCATTTTACCCTAAGTAATTAGTTTTCACTAATTACCATTTTATCCTCCCAACTACTAAACATAATAAAATCCAAAAAATACAATAAAATAAAAATATTTTAATCTCCAAAATAACCTCCCTTGAAACAAAAACACATGTAAAAAATTAGTATTCCTTGTGCTTATTTTAACCCATAGTTGAAATAACCTAGAATAGAAAATTTGGTAAAAATGGTCAGAATAAAAAATGATCTCTATGATCAATGTCAATCCAATAGAATTGACACCAATTAATTCCCAACCTTGAATTTTGAAAAGGACCATGAATATTCTCTTGAAGGATAAAATAATTCTAGCAGATGATGTATAGATGATTTCTTGGCTCCCTATTGGCAAGACACATTGCAACATTAAACACTTAACATCTAATAAGAGTCTAAAGATCAATGTACCAGTCTCAACATTGTCATAGACTTGGATTTATTTGAAGGTAAGTGTATTTCATTATTTATAGTAGTTTATATTTATCTATTCTATTTTATATATTTTTTAAACATCCTTTTCAACCTTAGATTATATTAACCTCTTTAAACCATCCTTTAGCTTCTTATTTTTGAAGTATTATTTTTTTTATCGGAATAAATGTTGATTCATAGAATTCACATCGATCCTATAGAATCAACATCGATCCCTATGTAATCATTTTTGTTTTAAATCCAAGACTAGTTTTGTTAATACATCTAATTTATTTTGGTTATCTATTCCCTAAACCATGGACTCTATCTATAGATGACGTTTCTTAGAGACTCGTATGAATTCAATAGCATCCATGCTTTACCAATTATTCCTCAACCTTTCTTTGATGATTAGAGTGATATCACCTTTGAGTTAGGGCTTTGTGCCATTATGTATGCCCCTAATGTAGAATCTATCTTTGATTAATTATAAGTTATATAAGAAGATGTATATTCCACTAAAACCTATTGGCATGATCACTTTGCCAATATTAATGAAATAGATGTAGATTAGTTCAAAATATTTAAATATCATATCTATATAATTATATGCATCTTGTAATTTATTTTATCATTATTATCTACTTAAATTCTTAAATATGTGGGCTGACATCCTTGTTAGGAAGTTCATTACTTCTTGAGACTGGTCTAACACCAGGAAACCTAGTCTCCTTTCCTATTAATAATTTTTTTTCCAAGTTTTCTCATGTGTGTAGGTAGTCCTTCCTATCCAAAAATGATCTCCCACAATCCTTGGATCACCAGTGGTAACCTTATAAATCATAAGTACATTTTAAACCCTACATTTCTATTGATGTTTTATTGGTCAATTTTATAAAAGGAATGAATGAAAAACACAATGATAACAAGATCATTATTTATAGCCCTATCTAATATTCTCTATTTCAGATCTAAGACTTGGTTAATTAACACATCTAAATTAATTCTAATTCTCTATTCTATGAACCATGGATTTTATCTATAGATGACACTTCTTGGAGCCTTGCAGGAAGTTATTAACATTTGTGATTTACCAATTATCCCTTAACCTTTCTTTACCAATCAGAGTGATACTACCTTTGAGTAAGGGATTTGTCCCGATGTGTTTTATCCTATTGTAGAAGTTATCACTGACTAATTAGAAGTTATACAATAAGAAAAATATTATATTGAATCCTATTGGGATGATAACTTTTCTAATCTTAATGAAATAGTTGTAGATTAATTCAAAATATTTCAATATCATATCTATATCATTATATGTATCTTGTAATTTATTTTGTCATTTTTAATCACTTAATTGCTTAAATAAGTGGGATACCATCTTTGATATAAATTTCATTACTTCTTGGGATTGGTCTAGCACTAGGCAACCCACTATCCTATCCTATTAAATAAATATTTTAAATTTTTTCTCATATGTAGGTAGTCCTTTCTAACCAAAAATGAGCTCCTAAATTTGTTGGATCAATAGTGCACAACCTTCTAGATCATAGGTATGCCTTAAACCCTGTGTTTCTATTTGAGTTTTTAGTAGTCAATTTATAAAAAGAATTAATAAAAAAATAATTAAACATTATGGCACTCCTGATAGGACCCTTTTTGGACCTCATTTTTCTTTTTTTCTCATTCTCATTCTTTGTTTTCCATTATGTAAAAAAAAACCTTTCTTTGTTTTCATTAAAACAAAAAAGTAAAAAAAATAGACTACCTTCTTTTTGAAAGAAATTGTATCAGTTTCTTGTTTAAATAGCACAAATAGTGAAATTAAGATGATTAATTCATCATTTTAATCACATCCCTTTTTCACATACTACCAAAACACAATAATATTAAAATAAATAACCAAACAATTCCTACCTAGGTAGACCCACTTGGATTTCATCACCAAGGGGAAAGCAAACTTAATGTTCTAACTGAGTATAAATAATTGGTTGGTAGAATAAAGGCTAAGTGCTCAACAACCTTATTTTTGTGGGATCATTAATTGAGGGATAGGATGCAATATCAAGCTATGTATTAACACTAATATAGATTTAGACCTCATTATAACTTCACATATATCAAGGATACCACAACTTTAAATAGACCTAAAACCAAACTTAGCTTACCTCTTCTTTGGTACTTTGTTAAGCCAAGTTCCATATGATATTATAAGATATTTTTCTTAATAAAAATAATAATTAAATATGTTTAAGTATTTTATGTACTTTATCTTTACTAAAATGAGATAAATAAAAAACATTTTTCGTACTTTTGCATTTGTTCTTTGTTTTTTTATTTAGTGCTACATGGTTGTAACACGCTAATAGTCATAGAGATAAACATAGTCACCACCTTAATATTATTTAATGGAACATAAAACAAGTCTTCTTATCTCTCCCAAATCCATTGGGGATGGCATTACTCAATTCTACCCATAGGGAGATCCTACCTTTGCTAATATATTGGATACAAATCTAATTTTCCTAAGTCATTACCTTGGTGTATGAGATATATGAATTCCTATTTCCCCTATAACCCACTCCTAATTTATCTATGGAATTTCACCATAAGGATCATAGGGACACATGTTAATAATTTATTCCTTTTATGTCAACCCACCACCACCAACATGTTCCAATACCAACGTAACATAACCTATAGATAATCAAGAATTAGTAGTTTTTAGTAACCCCTCTACAACCATTACCCAAACCTAAACTATTAAAATACCACAAATCACATCTAATAAACCAACCTCTACCTCACTCTATAGTTTATTGGTCTCAATCCCTTTGAATCTCCCATCGATACAAACACACATAACCTTGAATCACCAACACACCACCCAACCATTATAGTCCACACATCAAATCCCCCAAGTTAACCTCTCTAATAAAAGATCCCCTTAACTACTCAATACCTAATTCCATCACAATCCATCACAACAACCTATCTTGATCCATATAAAAAACAAATCCTACCCCCTATTCCCACAGTATGCAATTACATCTCAACCAATTATTACCACTTATATTGGTTATCCCTTTTCACATCTATTCCCTACTTTTCTTTTCCTTTATCATCATTTGTAGTAAAATGTTTAGGGGGTATGCCTAAATATAATTACCATATTGACCTCATGTGTATCCTCATGGGTAGGATGGAAAACCTAGAATATTATACCTATAAGTATAAGAATATGATCACATATAAACAAATTTGTAACAAACCTATCAACACTGTCATTCTAATTAGGCCATATCCAACATATTGGTAAATCCAAAGTTTATGGAATTTCAAAATAAGGAAGACCCATAATAACACATTATGGAATTAGGAATACATTTAACCTTATAGCCCATGATGATGCCCTCCTTTTAAGTACTGTCCTCATGTCACTAGATGGAATAGATTTAGATTGGTATAACTCTATCCCCCAAAATTACCTATTTTTCTTTGAATAATTATCTCAAATTTTCCTAGAGAATTTTTTGATTAATATCACAAGGAAAATAACCATCATTGACCTATATGCCATTAAATAATTTAAAGCTAAGTCCATTATATATATTTTGGATAGGTGGAATGACCTCATAAATCAATTGATATTTTCCCTTCCTCATCCTAAACTAATTGAGCTATTTATGAGGTCATGTGCAAAGTGTATATCACCAACACTCCAATTTAAATCATTTAAGACCTTTTATGAAGCCTTTACCATGGCCTACAAGCTAAAAATTTGAGCCTTAGAGAAAGGAAAGGTTAAGTTACAAAATAATAATTTTAAACCTAATCCTTCTAAAGGGATCAAAAATCCTAAATTGAAAGGCACAATAAATGATGTTATCTTAAAATCAACTCCCCCATAAATACAAGCTAGCCAAGTTATTTTACTTCCTAGACATAACCATAGAAAAACTTAGCATGATCTCCACCCAAGCAATACATGCCCTTGGGATAATCTTACACTATCATCTTAGACAATATATTAAAAAAGTCAGTTATTGAACTCCTTCTGATAAATCCCATTGATGAATCTCACATAAAACCTATTTGGTATAAAGAGAGTGACTTTTTCACCTATCATCGCATACGTGGTCATGAGATCAATAAATTTCAGTACTTTAAGAGATTAGTCCATAACCTTATTGATTAAAGGGAATTATAATTGGATAATCTATATGTTCATCTAAACCAATCCATATATATCTTTATACAACCATTCTAAAATCATCCATCTTCATCAAATTCTATACCAATAAATATAGGAAGAACCCTAGATCAAGAGGCTCACATAATAAACAATATTCAAAGTCAAATTTTACTTAAAGATGTTAATAGCACTCATGAATAATCTTATGAAGTAACAAGAATCCTAGACCTCCTTACAAGAGATATTTTTTAACCATCTTAATTGGCTAAACCCATTTCTATCATCCACTCAAGCCTCTTCAATCTCATTACATGGGATCATACAGAGGAAGGATCATCCAAATGTGTTTAAAATAACTCATGAAAATTGGAAGATAAAAAGGTTACTCCAACCACATGGGATAAATGCCTTAGTATGTTGAAGGGTAAAGCCCTAAAACACTCACCTATAATGCATGAACTCCCCCATACATATAAAAATAAAGACCCTCATAAAGGTACTCCTACTACCTCTAATCATGCTCAAAAAAGGAAGATGACTATGCCCCAAGTTTAAACTAAGCCATCCATATTAGGACCTCATCTTTCCTCTAAACTAAAGACCATAATTACATAACCACCTCTTAAGGGACCTAAGATAACTTTAAAATCTCCACCCATATAACCAAAACCAATACCACATATCAACTCCTCATATTTCTATTACCCCCAAAAATTATCTAAGATGCCTCTACCACCCATTAAAACCACTCATAAAATATACACAAAAAATGAGAGGACAAAGGTAAGAATAGTCTAAAAAATGATACCCTAAAAATGAAAAAATCTCACCAAGATCCATTATAAGGATCATATTCTACCATCTTTGATAAACTTATACAGACTTCCCCTATCACATTACCACCTATCAAATCAATTAATCACCATAGCCAAAAACTAGCATGATACAGGGAAAATAAGATGTGCACTTACTATATGATACCTGGAAATGATAATGAGAAATAAAATTCTCTCAAATACATAATCTATGATCTCTTGGATGAAGATGACCTCTTAATTAAACATCTTTGTCCTAATCCTATCTTCAAATAAAACACTAAATCCATAATCATCTCTGAGACTAACATGGTGAATACCTTAAATATTTTCCAAGAAAGATCAAAAAAATAATTAAAATGCATGGTTAATATCCTCTATTCTATCCCCAATCAACCCATTTATAATATCCCCTTGGGACCTCAAAACATGAATAACTCTAGAACTTTGAGAAACCATCACTATTGTAAATTACTATGATCAACATAGCCACACGGTCTCAAACACAAACCCTAAAAACTTAGAATCTAAATAAGGTCAAAATTTACATTGTAAAGGATCTTACCTTAACCATAGAGGCCTATAAACCCTCCACTCCAAAACTAAAAATATCCATTCTAGGGAAAGCATAGAATAATAATTCCTCAGAACTAATACAAATATTAGTTTTGAAACAACTCCATCACCAACCAATTAAGATTTCATTATATGAGCTCATTAAGAACTCCCCACAACATCATCAAGCCATGATAGAGGCACTTTAGGCTATTCAAGGGAAACCCAATGAACCCCAACCTCTGATAACTTTTATTGGAGCTTTGCAAATGGTTTCATCTATTAGCTTTAATGATCCAAAAATAGTCCCATTACCATCTAAAGACTAGGATCCACCCCTATTTTTCACTACTTAAATTAATCAAACTCATATCAAAAGGGTCATGATTGATAATGGGGATAACATAAATATTATCTCCTCATACATGTTTAAAAAACTCCAACTTCCAAAAACTATTATGGCCCAATCTCCATCCATTTTATGATATCTCAATGATACAGTGGCTCGTACTCTAAGAACTATTATCCTCCTTATCTTAATAGGTTCCCATATCCTTCATGACTTATTTTAGATTATAAAGGGTGAGTTTTAATATAACATCCTGCTAAGATGTCCTTAGATCCATGTTATGCATTATGTTCCCTCTACCTTACATTAATTACTTAAATACAATCATGAGGGCCAAGTCCATATTAACTTAGTTGATCCTCATCTATTCAAAACCTAAAACTTAACATTTCAACCCAATAATGTTCTATTCCCTATAAAAAAATTGTAAACCCCATCGTCATCATCCAATGAATCATAAAGTAGTTATATAATCCTTTCTTCATGAATCCCTAATAAAGATTCCATTGACTTCATATTCCAACAACTCTCATTAAGAGAGTATCAATTATTAACACTTACTACCCTTCCTACTCCTAAAGATTATGGATGCCTAGATAAATAGTGTACTTATCATCCTATCCTTGGAGATGTCATCCCCTTTGATCCTCCTTTCCTCTATACTCATTATATCTATGGGGGATCCATCTATCTTCCTCATATCTTTATATCCAACCTCATCCCAAACCATTCTCCTTGAATTTCACATTCCTAGATAAACCAAATTTTGCTCAAACATACATTCAATGATGTGATTGGAAAGGCTTTGGAATAAGATGATATGAGTAGAGCTCACATGATATTTCACTAGGAAATTTTAGGAAACCCCATGAAAAACATAAATTTAGGTTTAATAAAACTCTTAAAACTGATCCTAAACCCACTCGTCTATCCAATCATGAATAATATATCACGTTGTTACCATACAACATTCCATCTAATATGGATGATGTCATTTTCATTCCTCATAACTTTTTTTGATTCAATATTATCAACCTAGTTACTCTCACATAGCACATTGATGGGGATACTAAATATATTCCCCTTACCTACCCTAATATGATAGAGAAAATTTCTCCTACAATACCCATTCTTTAGTGTAAAGATGATGATTCTATTTTGACTTATTTATGCATATAAAAATCTCACCTATGCAATTCTCTTCCAGCTAAAACATCTAGTCTTCTGAATGAAGCCACTATAGACATTAACATAGGGTCTCAAGAGTTCCCATACATTATTAAGGTTAGTCAATATTTAGACCCTTAAGAGAATCAAGACTTCACTAAATTCTTAACAAACCATAGTGAGGCCTTTTTTTGTTCATATAGTAGCATGCCAGGTATCAAACCTACTATCATCATTCATAATATTATTACCATGTTTGAAGGCAAAAACTACAAAAAATTCACCCTTGCATTGTTATCTTATTCAAATAAGAACTTCATCAACTCTTATCCATTAATTTCATCCAACCAATTGATTATACTTAATGTTTGTCCAATATTTTTCTTATCATGAAGCCTACTTGCAAGAGGACTTTGCCTCTATACTAATTTTTGATACCTCAATCTCACTTTTTCTAAAGACTATTTTCTTCTCCCTAACTTCAATCAACTAGTAGACTTGATATTTAGACATAAAATTTTATCACTTATGGATGGAATATATGGATATAATCAAATCTTTATCACCCCAAAGGGATAATATAAGACTTCCTTTATTACCACTTGGGGGAATTTTTGCTATAGAATTATGCCTTTGGGCTTAAAGAACATAGGGGAAACTTATCAAAGAGTTACGGATTATATTTTTAATGATATAATCCACAAAATCATTAATGGTTATGTGGATGACCCTCTCATCAAGTTAAATCTATAAAAATACCATTTCTCTCTTTTAAAAATAATCTTTTCCTTCTTAAACCAATTTTATGTCCATCTTAATTCTAAAAAGTGTGTTTTTAGGATCTTGATAGATAAGCTCCTAATTTTCACCATCTGCATTAATATATAAAAGTAAATCTTAAAATGTCAGGGATATTATAGATATTCCATCCCCATCTAATATTAAGTAACCCTATATCCTACAAAGAGAACTATAGTCTATTTGACATTTCATCTCTTAGCTATCCGATCGATGTCAACCATTCCATCACCTATTAAGAAAATATACCCAGTTTGTTTGGGACTCTAATTGTTAAGAGTCATTTCATGTTCTCAAAAACTATCTCCTCTCCCCTTTGGTTCTTATTTCTCCTGAGGAGGGGTGAAATTTTTTATTATATATCTTAGCCATATATCAGGCCCTAGGTGTTATGCTTGCCCATCATGATGAAAAACATAAAGAATAAGTAGTTTATTACATAAGTCACACTCTCATTGAATATGAGACACACTATACACATATAAATAAATTATGCCTAGATTTGGTCTTTGTGGCTTCTAAGCTTCACCAATATCTATTTAATCCTAAAACCTACATAATCAGGAGCACCAATTCCCTTAAGTTTATGCATTTAAAGCCTTATCAAAATCAACAAATGACTAGATGGCTCATGATTTTAACTAAATTTAACCTAGAGTTTCTCTATCAAAAATTAGTTAAATGCTAGATCATCATTGATCAGATAGCTAAAGTTCCTCTTATAGGTGGTTAACCATCTAGTTTTGAATTCCTCAATGACTCTATAACTTTAACATCTTAGGGAGATCATATGTCTTAGATGACTTTATTATTTGATGGATCTAAGTGTAAGTGTGAAGGGGGATATGGAATCATTTTAATACCTCTAAAAGGCACTTTTATACCTTTATATTTAAAATTCAATTTTTATTGCACTAGTAATATGGTTAAATATGAAACCTTAATCATAGGTATACAAACTACTTTAACCCTAGGCACTAAGTCACTTAATATCTACATGGATTCCTAGATGGTGGTCAATCAGATAAATGACACATATTGGTGCAAAAATGACATCTTTTATAAATACAAAACATTATTAGACCAATTATTAGCCACCCTTGATCATTATTCCATCTAATCCACTCTTCGGTCAACCAGTAAATTCATAGATACCATATCCTCCATGGCTTATTTTATCCCATCCTCCTCTCAAGAGTCAAAATTTCTTGTCCTCATCTACAAGGTCAACCAATACTCTTATAATAAAATTGATCTTCCTTCTATCCAAAATGTGGAGGAAAATCAATTAGATCTATGGTACATGAAGATATTTGATTATTTTTCATAAGGCATTTTCTCTCTAGATATATCTAAAAATGGTAAACATTTTTTTCAATAATGAACTACCTATTATGTTATACTAGGGGGTTTTCTCTATAAGAAAGGATATGATGGTTTTCTCTTTCATTATCTCCAAGATCCTAAGGCTACCCTAACTATTTAATAAATAATAAATATATGATGGGATATGTGGTAGACATTTTAGTGGCCTAGATATTGCTAAGAAAATTTTATAAATAGGTTATTATTGGCTCACTTTGAATCGGGAGTATTGTGAATATATCAGGAAATACATAAAATGTCAAAAATATGCTAACCTATCATATGTACCTAGTCATGAATTATAGGTAGCTAGATAATTTTTTCCATTTTCCTAGAGGGGGTTAGACCTTATAGGGTAGATTAATCTTAAAATCCTTATAGTGGCATAGTTTTATCATTGTTATCACTAAATATTTCACAAAATGGGTGGAGGATATTACTCTTATTTTGACCAAAGTAGACAAGAATGTTGATTTCATTAACCATTATCTTATCTATAATTTTGGTGTTCCTCATAATATCATTAAAAATAATGGTAAATATTTTAAAAATAATAAAGTCAAAAAATTCTAGGATTCTTTTAACATTAAGCTAAGTTTTTCCTCACCTTATTATCTGCAAGCCAACAGATAGGCCAAAACATCTAACAAAATCCTTATCAAAATTCTAACCTAATTAGTTAATGAGTTTGGAAAAAACTAGCATATTCACATTAATTTTGCCTTATGGGATAATTGAAGTAGCATTTAATCCAATATAGGTGATACCCCTTTCTTTATGGTCTATGGCACAAAATTGTCCTCCCTTTAGAGGTCTAAATTCCTTGTCTTTGAATTTATCTTAAAGACATCATTTCTAAGGAGGATTATCATCAAGAGTGATTAACATAACTTGAAAGCTTAGATGATAATTGATTAGCTTCCCTCAACCATCTCCATGTATATCAAAAAAGAATAAAACATACTTTTAATCAAAATATAAAATAATGAGAGTTTAATATCGATGACCTTATCTTTAAATAAAATCAACATGTCACAAATATGGAAAGAAGTAAACAAGGAAAATTTTCTCCAAATTAACTTGGACCATACATTATTACTCCTACATATGGATCTATGGAATATCACTTGGCCTCTTTTGAATGGAAACTATAACATGATTCTCTTAATAATTTTCATTTGCATCCTTTCTACTATTAATAAATAGTTAATAAACTATAATTAACATAGTTTCTCCACCTTTGGTTTTAAAAAAACTAAAATCATACTCCCTATTTTTAAAAATACCCAATAAATATAAAAAATAATTTGGTTTTTTGGCATCATACCTATCCTAAACTTAAATATGAACACCCTCACTATGTTCATGACATCTTTTAAATGGACAATCTCCACCTATAATAGGAAGGAACCTATCCTAAACTTAAATGTGAACACCCTTGCTCTATTCATGACATGTTATAAATGTACAATCTCCACCTATAATAGGAAGGAGCCTAAAATCATTATTTACTAAATATCTTGCTTGAAAAGTTTATTTTGGGGATAAAAATGTCATCTTGTGAAACATTTTTGTCTATAAAAATTAGCCTAGGTTGCGTTAATCCAATCCATGATAAAAATTAATCTGGGATAAAAATCAAGCAAAAAGTAAAATTGTAGACTGCTCCCTTGAAGGATAGTTATTCATAAAAAGGAAAAAAAATCATAAACTTCTCCCTTGAAGGACAAATGCTCAATAATATATATTAAATTACAAGCCACTCCCTTAAAGGATGTCTATCTAAGTAACAAAATATATTATATAACTTCCCATATTGATTAGTTTTCTATAATCATGCCTCTAAAAATCCCTAAAAGGTAAATCAAAGTATCCCAAAAAAGCTTCCCACATTGATCAACTTTATCAAAGTTGTAGAATTCTTGCATTGATCAGTCTATATGGATTAACATAATGAGGTCTTAAGGTTAGTCTTAAATCTCTAGAAAACAAGGTGAGACATACATTCCTAAAAAAATAAGCTTCGATCTTGATCATGTGAAAATAAAATCCATATCAATTCCCTTATTAAACTAAGGGGTCATGAACTTAGTTGACACAAGGCTATAAAAAGTACTTATTAATAGTGGATACAAGATGCACATGAAAATGCAACAAATATCTCTAGTTAGGGTCCATACCAATAATGGTTCATGAAACCTCCATCATTATTTATCATAATCACTAATACATCATACAAATTTAATCAATTATCCATCATTTAATATCACTATGTATCCACAATACCCATAAAATTCAACCTTTTAATCATTAATCATTATAAATTATCACATTATTAACATCCAAAAAAACATAAAGAAAAGTGTAATATACATCATTTTCCATCAATAATCACATAATAAATACATAACCATGTAAAAAATTAAAATACATCACATAAATCTAAATCCATATACAACATGGCATCATCACATAATCTAAATCCACAATCATATAATGCATCACATAACAATGTTAAATCATAATTAAAAAAGCATGGATCTATGTATATATAAATAAAAAAATGTACATCATCTAAGTATCATAATACAAAAATATGCAAAGTGGCTCTCTATCCAATATAATAAATAAAATAGAACTACTCAATGAAATTGATATGACTCAGGTGAATACTCCCACTACCTCCACCATCACCTCCATCCCCTCCCCTATCTCCTCCACCCCTACCATCTCTATCTCTACCCCGTGCCACACTCGTCGTACTAGTTGAAGTAGTCCGAGTCCATTGTGATAACCTACCCTATGTGGCTACATAGGTGGCATATCAAGGTACATCAAGAATATGCTTTAGTATAACCTACTCATAATATCAAAACTCTAATATAATGTCCTAGTACATGTCTAGGTTGAACCATCCTTACCTACCTTGTACTCAGCCTTGTCCCTCTTATCCCTAGCTGCCTTACAACCTCCATATCACCTCCATGTAATTTATCCCTCTCACCTTTGTACTTATCTTGAAATCAAATTTCCTAATCATGGATCACTTGTAATGCATCAAATTAGGCCTATAGGGTATCATGCTTAGATTTTATCATCATCATATCCCCCTATAAGGGAGTCACCTATCCCTATAATGTAGTACACTATGCTTTTAGTGCATCTTTCTCTATGATAATGGTATATATATATATATATATATATATATATATATATATATATATATATATATATATATATATATATATATATAGATATATATATATATATAAACAAGATCCTTATCCTCTACCTCCTCCATCTCCTCATCTACTCCCTCTTGATGAGGATGCACCACCCTCTCCTATCTCTCCTTTAAATGGTCTCCCCACCATAAAGAATATGTTAGATACATCAAAAATAATCCACATCTATAGTTATTAGCTCCTGCTTAGGCCCTACCTATAGATCAAAAAAGTGAGCCATCATCTCACTTATATACATATGGTACATCTTTAATATCTTGTATTAGGCCAAACTACCTCCTAAATCTCCAAAATTGGAACAACTCTAAGTAATATTCTCTCCTCCCCTAAAACCACCTATCTCATTGTCCACTAACTCTCTCCATCTCAAGACATGTCAAAACCCTCACATATAGCCTCCAAATAACATCCCCATCTTATATATCCCCAATAACTTGATAATAATAGGCTAAGTACCATACCACCTCATTAGTAAATGACCTCACAAGATCCTCTTTCCATTAAAGGAACCATATATTATAAGCTACCTAATGCCATTGCACCCATGGAGTGTTAGGTGGGAAATCCACTCTAATATGATCATAGGCCCAACACTAGAATATAAAATTCACATCCAACCCAAATATATAATGATTCTTCAACCCCCACATCTCCTTATATACTTGTGCTAAAAGGTTTGTGGCCCATGTGAACACAATACAATGCTCTAGTATTTTAGTAATAATACTTGTCAAGATTTAGGAACATCAACCTCTCCCTAAATCTATCAATGCATAACAAGAGATGGAGAGAATCATCATGGTCATCACTAGCCTTCCCTCTAAATCCTCCTCATATAATGACTCAAAAATAAATCCTTTGACTATAAAAGTAATATCCATAACATCTTCCCCATAGATTCATGTCAGTTCTATTACACACCCCCTCTCATCTATCAATACAATATTTTCTCCTGACATTAGTAGCTATACTATATAATAGATATCCTCTATGATAAGAGTGATCTTGTAATAAACCTAGATAAAGGAATAACTAGTAGAAATAGTAGCATGTAATAGTAATGCATTAGAATAATAGTTCTACATGCATTAGACTAAAGATATGGGTATATAAGAAATAATATAAATAAATGGGCAAGTGATGTTGTAGATCACCAAAGAGTATTGTAATTGAGCCTAGCTTAAAGGAGGTAGCATCCTCAAATGGCCTGTGATACAGAGTTATTCCTTCTATAAAAGGAATATAATAGTATATCATCATTATTTTGAGTTATTTATCTATTAGTTGTATTAGGTTCTTAACATATGGTATCAGAGCTCTTTTCAGGGCCATTTCCATATATTTTTTTAGTAAGAGTTTATGTAATTAGAAGTTTTTAATTTTGTTCACCGTATGCTCTCACCTTGCCTTAATGGGAACTTGGTGATTAGAAAGTGGATAAAAATTATTTTTATTCTTGTTTTAGGAGAAGAGATTTGGTTTGATTTTATGGTTTTGGTAGAAATGTCAATTTGGAAAGTTGTAGGAAGGGTTGTGTATAAGAGTGATCTCACATTTGTGTAGGAGATTTTAGAGTGAGAATTTAGATTCGTATTATTTTGTAGAGTTGAGAGGAGTATTTTTTTAGATATATTGGGAAATTATATTTATCAAAATATAGGTTTTTAAGATCCAGTTGGATATATGAAACCAAAATCTTCCAATTCAAAGTGCAGATTTTTTTTAATAAATAACTTGACTGTTATTTTGCATACTTATCTCAAACTATAATAGATCGCATCGAACCATTTTTGGGTTTTGATCTCCTAGTTTCCATATTTAAAAAACAATTTGAATTTTTTTATTTAGTTTAGTATTGTAAAATTTATCTCTATTTTAGTGACTAGTATTTTGTAAAAAATAATATCTAGTCATATTAATAGTCTTTTGTAGATGTTTGGTCATATGTGGTCTCAATAATTAAAGTGGTATTTCATATATGTTCTTCTGTTAGTATCAAAAAAATAAAAATATTGGTTATTTTGTAAAGGATGCATTTTCAAATGAAATTGACGTCGAATCTCTAGTTCTCACGGGGCTTCTCATTTTCTCTAGCAATAATCTCACTGGTGGATTAATTCAACTTCAACAAATTGGTACTATTAGGGAATATCAAACTGAGTTTGAATTATTAACCAATGACATCTCTACTACATTTTTCATTCATATCTTCATCAATGAACTTCAAAAGGAGATTTGAGTAGAGGTCCAACTATGACAACCTTAAATAATGATGGAAGTAGTGGGCTTAGTCAAACTCACTAAAGAATGTATCAACTAGAAACATCTGTAAACAATGCCTCCTCAAACTACAAAAGCATCAAAACAAGCATTTCAATTGCTTGATCACTCCTCCAATGAGTCCATTTAGGCAACCACCATGCTTGAGTAGTCCCTACATGAGCCCAAGCTCATAATCATAGATCCTAAGTAGGGAATCAAGGCTTTACCTCCCTTGGGAAATAATGCTAAGGGGGATGGCATGTACCCTTAGTTGGCTCACATGGAAAACTATTTTGATCACCCCTATTCTATATTTGAGTTGATAAATTCCAAACTTCAACTTTCATTACTCAACTCTCACTATTAGATTCCAATTGTGGTTAGTCCACTCATTCATCTTTATGCACATCTACATCCTATTCCATTACTTATGTCCACCTTACTATTATACATGCTCCTATCACAATATAGATATAATAGAGATTCTATCTAGTCTTCTACATGTTTTTGATATATATGGCATGGCTTTCATTTGTTCCTCCTCCTAATTCTTATCATGTTTCAAGGGCAAAACATATTTAAGGGGGATGGAATGTAGTGTAACTAGATAGAGGAATAACTAGTACAAATATTAGCATGTAATAGTAATGCATTAGATGAATAGTCCCATATGCATTAGACTAAGGATATGGATATTTAATAAAAAGTATAAAAAAAGGGGTAGGTGATGTTATATATCATCAAAGAGTATTGTAATTGAGCTTGGCTCAAAGGAGGTAGCCCCCTCCAAGTGTCCCATGATATGGAGTTGTTTCTTCCACAAAACGAATATAATATAATATAGTTGATATTTTTAGTTATTTTTCTATTAGTTATATTAGGTTCTTAATAGATCTCCCCCATTAGCAATCAAAATGTCCTTATCAAAACATCACATCAGTCTAAAAATGCCACAAACAAACCCAAATCCTTGTGAACATAATATAGTGGTATAGCCCTTTGAACCTGATGGCATCCATAAGCTCCCAATCCTAGTCACTCAATTGGTTTCATAACCAATTTAGTAAGGGTAGTACCTAGTCTTGCATCATCATTAAGGTCTATGAATATACTTGTAGGTTCTCTATCATAATTTAATCTACTAGATTACTTAACTTTTAAAATTATTATCCATTTCTCTATAATCAATGAAAATTCTAATCAAATTGCTTTATTCCTAACTAAATCAACAATGATTAGAATTAAATCAATGTCGATCTTGAAGGATTCATGTCAATTCTATAGTGTTCAATGTCAATTTAAAGTTGATTGATGTTGATCCCTATCGACTATCATATAATTAACAACATCCCAAATTATATATACAAAATTAAAAAAAATTAAAAAACTCAATAGAATTTAAAACTTACCTCATCATAAAACCTATGCCTTCTCCTCTACCCACTTCTGCTAGCCTCCATCATCTATAAATTATAAATACATGTAAAAAAATGTTAATTTTTGACTCACATGCACATGTCATCAATATAAAATGAGTGTTTAACATGTTAGACTTAATATATATAGCCTCTCATGATCATCAATGATTATCTATGTATTGATGTCAATTATTTATAATTAATGTCGATCTGTATAGATCAGTGTTGATTTACTACATTTAGAATTTTTTTCACTACTTGTAATACTTCACATACTACCAGTCTTGACTCAAGTTCATATAAGTTACCTTGGTATAACTATCCCATTATTTGTTACATTAAATCATAGGTTATAGAAATATACCCCTATTGGTCCCATATCCTTTAAAAGGCTTACACTTCCTTAGAAACATATCCCTTATGGATGTAGAGAGTGTACCTAATCCTAATAATAATTGTCTCTAGGTAGTGCACATGTCCTAAGCACAATGGATGCTTTGGTTGGCCCATCCTAGCTTTTCTTCTCTTGATTGCCTTCATTTGAACCCACTTATTCATAGTTATGATAATCCATTAGTTTTTTGCCTTAGGACATTTTTAATTGTAATATCCCACATCTTGTCAATGCAAAAATGTACTCCATTGCTATGCTTATAGCCTTGATTCTCATTTTCTTATCTATCCTATTCCTATCTTATCCATTATTACATCATTTTAAATCCATCACCGACTCATCATCCTCTATTGACTCCCAAATTAGGGGGATACCTCCTCACATAAACCTATAGCATTGGAACTATCTTAGTTTTTTTCTCATGGTAGGTTATTTCATATCGCTTAATAAAAAGAGGAAAATTTAGGCACTAAGATTTCACATGATAGATATTTATGCTAATATATATATATATATATATATATATATATATATATATTAGGCCATTTCTTGTTTACTCATCCCATCATAATTTTACTCTAAGTAATTAGTTTCACTAATTACCATTTTACCCTAAATAATTAGTTTTCACTAAATACCATGTTATCCTCCCAACCACTAAATCTAATAAAATCCACAAAAATACAATAAAAGTAAAATAATTTAACCTCTCAAAAAACATCCCTCATAGAAAAAACTATGTAACAACTTAATATTCATTGTGCTTAGTTCATCCCATGATTGAAACAAATTGAGCCAAATTTTAGTAAAAATGGTCAGAATCGATAATGATCCTTGTGATCAACATCAATCTGGTAGAATCAATGTTGATTATGCCCACCCTTGCCTTTAGTAAAGGACCATGAATTTTCTCCTAAAGGTTGAAATAATTCTATTAGATTATTTGTAGATGGTTTCTCATCACCCTATTGGTAAGATACATTATAACATTAGACCCTCAACTTCTATCAACAACGCAAATATCAATGTATTAATATCAAGATTATCATAGACTTGGAGTGATTTCTAGGTAAGTTTATTTCATTATTTATAGAAATTTATATTTATTTATTTATTTGTATATCTTGATTAAACACCCTTTTCACTCTTAGAATGTCTTAGACCTATCTAAACCATCATTTGGCTTCTTATTTTTAAAGTGTTTCTTTTATGTAAGAATTGATGTTGATTCACAAAATTGACATCCATCTTATAAAATAAAAAATGATCCCTTTATAATACTTTTTGTTTTAAAATTGAGATTGGTTTCATTAGGACATATGATTTTTTTTTGTTCTTTATTCCCTAAACCATGGACTCTGTCTATAGATACACTTCCTAAAACCTCATATGAAGTCAATAACGTCCATGATTTACAATTATTCATCAATATTTATTTTTTGATTAGAGTGATATCACTTTTGAGTTAGGTATTTACACCATTGTGTATTCCCCTATTGTAGAAGCTATCTCTAACTAGTCAAAATTTATATAAGAAGACATATATTTCACCAAAACCTATTAGCATGATCACTTTGCCAATCTTAATGAAATAGACATAGATTAGTTTAAAATATTTCAATATAATATCTATATATTTATATGTATCTTTTAATTTATTTTATCATTATTATCACTTAAATTCTTAAATAAGTTGGCTAACATCCTCATTAGGAAGTCCATTACTTCCTAGGATTGGTCTAGTACCATAAAGCCCACTATCTAATTCTACTAGTCAAATATTTTCTAAGTTTTATCATGTGTACAAGTAGTACTTCCTATACAAAAAGGAGATCCTAAAATCATTAGATAAATAATGTATAAATTTATAAATCCTAGGTACACTTTAAACCCTACATTTCTATTGAGTTTTTAGTAATCAATTTTATAAAATAAATGAATGAAAAAACTACTTAAACACCATGACAACAAGATCATTGTCTAGAGCCCTTAAGAAATATAAGAAATTAGCATGGGATGAGGGTTTAACCAAGGGTGGGATTATATCCTAAGTTCTCTAAAATATAAGATTGAAGACAGTCATAAGCTTATGGGAGGCCCTTTTTATAGTAGTGAGATACTTTATGAGGGTAATATAATCACTCTTATCTTAAAATTATTTACATGACCACCCCCTCGATCCTTCCAACCATGTATAGAATTTGGCCTTAAAATATTAAACCATAAGAGATCCTTACCCTTTAATAAATATACAAGGATCCTAAATACTACATTATCCTCTACAACATGGTGGACTACACATATGTTAGTTATGTCTTGGATGTGCTCAGTAGGTGTAGTATCATCCTCATTAGTGAAGTATGACAAGCTCTTAAGGGTTATAGTTGGGATATCATCATACTAAAAAATGTCTAAGGGAATTACTCCATTAAAAATAACAAATGTATAATTTATTGGCATAACCATTAAGAAATAATAAGAATCAAACCTCTTTTTTGAATAACCATGCAAAATTGACCTAAAACCAAGAAGATTAGAGTCACCAGGGGATTATAATCCTTTAAAAGAAGGAAAATATCCATAATATCACCTAAATATTGATCTCTAATAGTCTTTAAGAACTCAAACTACTTAAACTAGTAGATGTAACACTTGGAGTCACCATGGTTTTAAAGAAACTATATTGAATGGCAAGATACATTGAATAACCCACCAAATTTCTTTAATGGATGATGTAAGGATCATCAAACCATCCCACCAGGTGTGATATAAATTTTTATCACTTAGAGTTGTACCCTTAGAGGAGGTATTTCAATCTTCCTCACTCAGTTGATACAATGGGAACACTTCAAGGCTATGGGTCACCTATAGTTGGAGTGGACCTATGGAGAATGTTAGCTTCTTCTTGGTGAATCACATAGATTACAACACATGTAAGGAAAAGAGAGAAGGAATGTATAAACATATAAATATAAAGCAAAGGGGTGGTGATACACCATAATACAATGACACCCTCTATCTACTTAAGTTTTCATAATGGAAACCTTGGGAACTATATCATACATGACTCAATCATGAGCCTCCTAGCATCGATGTTTCATAGATAGGTGCAAGAATATATAACAACATTATAAGGAGAAACATTCATCACATAATTAACATTGCATAAACACAAGTAAAAATAGACTATGGTGGGTAAAAGAGATTTTAATTGAATGAAAATGAGGTGTAATTAGGCATAATTAAAGGGGAAAAAACCTCACCACAATGAAAGCATCAATAAACCATAGAATATACTCAAAATGCAAGTCATTGAAAGGGTAAAAAATAGTTATTCATTACTTTAAATTCATAAGATCAGGGTAGAGGGATCAATAATACATCAATTTATAAATCATTTATGTGTTAGAAAGAGTCCTTCTCCATTACAAATTACCTACTTATATAGGAAAAATGGGAGATCTCAGGCTCTTGATTTGTCTTTCCCACTAATAGGGTAGTTACAAATTCAAATCATGATTGGAATAGGTGGATTCAAAGAGTGTGATAATCCTCTTAGGAATATAAAGCTATGCTTGTGTAACTGCCTACCACATCCCTTTAGCCTATAACTCCTCTTTTGTCTACTCTCACTTCCATGATAACTTAAGGCTAGATTCTATTACCCTTTCCCCCACTCTACTAGTTGGAGTTGAGCTATGCCATGATTCAAAATATTGAGCCATTCTAAGATTAATTATATGAATCAATATAGTTACACATTTCACTCATGGCCTCTTAATAATTTTATGATGGCTTTTATGGTTAGATGGGACATCAAATTTGAGTTAGTGCCTTGTTGGCTGCTTAGCCAATGTATCTTTCATTTGAATAAGGTCTTTGCCACATTAATTTTGATCACTCTTCTATTCTTATCCTTCACTATACAATCAAATTTGCTTCTATGGGCCCTAATTTATAATTCCATAGTCACATGGCATCTTTATTCTCTTCCACTACACTAACAACCTACTCTGCTTGCACTAGCCATAATGGGGTTATGGAAAAGTGATATTGTGCCATGCAGTGTCAGCATGTTAACCCACTTACCTACGGGACTTGAAATAGTATGATCATTTCTAGAGGGCCAATTTGCTAGGATTATTCCCCATGGATTCATCTTGTTAACCTACTTATCTGATAGATTTTATACTCATACAGATACCTCTAGGGCCTCAAGTTATTAGGATTGTGACACATGAAATCATCCTGATAACTTGAAGCTTTAGATCTCTTATGATGTTGAATTTTTCCTAGGAAACTTATTGAAAATTTGACTAAGTCTTGCTAGACATTTTATATAGGTCCAAGGCTATTTAGAGAGTGGCATGTGGCACTAGGTAACATTTAAAGATAAAAAATTTTAAAATTTCTAGGTTTATATGACACCCTTTTGATAAAATAAATATTCTTTATATTCTTGGATAGGTAGTGATGAGATTGTGCCACATGGCATCATCCTACTATCCTACTTACCTGGGGATTTTGAACTTTCACACTCATCTATAGGGGGTTGGGTCATTGGGATTATGTCATGTGACATCATCAAACTATCTCACTTAGAGGATTTTACACTTATATAGATGGTTCTAGGGCCTTGATTTGTCAAAATTTTGGCATGTGGCATCATCCCTCTAACCCACTTACTTTGACACTTTGTTAACATGGATTCACTAGGTAACTTTTAAAGAAAAAGACTAAGTCCTAAAAATGTTTTTAAACAGGCCCAGGGTCATAGAATGGTGACATGTAGATCTAGGGGGGAAGTTGAATAAATGACTATATTTTTCTAAAGTCAAAAAATAACTATGTTTGAAAGGATCCTTTGAAATTGAAAATTTGTTACTAAGCCTGTGGCATTTTTGTTTGGGAATTTTCCATTCCGACTTTTGCTCTACATCTTTCCATAAATAGTATTAACTTAAAAAAAAAGTTGGAAGTTATTTAGTCTTTGGCATTTATTTTCTAAACTATGAGTTCTGACTCATCTCCATAGTATAATGCTGAACAATTTCCATGAAGACCTATTCCTTAAAAATTCTTGTGAATATTTTGACATTTTTGTTCATCACTTTATTTTAGAAATTTTATTCAAAACAAAAGTTCTAACTCTTTCCTACACAATACAAATACCAAACATTTTTCCTAAGCATCAAAAGATATTCAAAACTTTGTTAAATCTTTGAAACTTTTTTTAGAACCCTTTGCCCTAAAAAATCCTCCAACTCTCTATTTTACAAAAGTTTGAAGGCTAAAAACTTATGGAGGCTTCTAAACAAAATATCTAAATGCTCCTTTGCATAAGACCCTAAGACCAATCCTTATCAAAAATCCAAGTCTAAGACTTAGTGATTTTTCTCTAAACTTCAAGTGAATTGTAAAAACTTGAAAGCAATCCTGAAGCCTCTTTCTAAATTGGACACTACTCTTCCATGGTGACCAAAAATGATCAACAATAAGTCTTCATACTTATTATTTTTGGTCATGTGAGAATTAGAAATAGTTTTTTGTTATAACATTTAATGTATAAATAGTGTAATTATAAATACCCTTAGTATATTTTAAGTAATTAAATAATAATGATTTATTATTTATTAACACAAGTTAACAACCTCACATAAATAAAAAATAAAACATAAATTATTAATACCTATCAATAAAATAAAACATAATTATTTAATTTATTATCGATGTTTCAAATGTTCTCAGGATGGTTGGATCCATTGGTTACAGTGGTCAACTCCCTTCAATTTTTACTAAAAAATAGGGTTTACCCCTATTATTCAAATATCTTGATGATTTTCCAATATCTTGGGTGAAAAAAGGTCTTTATTTGTGAAGGCCATTCTATGAACAAGTGAGATTGAGAAGATTTTATGTATTAGGGGAATTATTTTAACATTGAATAATCATTATGGGTTTTTTGCCCCTCCATTAGAGGTTTTCCCAGCTAATATTTGTGTCACTATGTTCAATTGATCTAGTTGTGCTCTCATATTCTTTGTTAATTAACACATTTATAGATCTCCTATGTGTATTAAATATATGTTCTACATGGATTTTATCATGAAATACTAGCCTTGGGAGTGTATGTAATCAACAAAGTATTCAAATTGCCATGTATTACATTAAATATTTTATTTTAATCAACCTTGGTGTGGCTTGGTACATTTTTGGAGAGGAAGAAATCTATTTGAATCTAGAAGGAAGCCATTACTAGTGAATTAAACATCCTAAATTCAAAACAAGACAATCTAAAACTCATTCAATGCAAGTAAGATTTATTTATTTCTTCCTTCCTCTATGTGGTGTAGGTGTATGGCCCATGACTAGTGAATAGATTGAAATTTTTTTTCAATCATTTTCAGGGCTGGTTGTTTCTAAATAGTAATCTTATCCATTTTTGAGGAGTTTGAGATTTTTTTAGAGCCTAAGAAGCATTCATTTAACACCATTTTTTAAAAACGTCTTTGAGTACCCTATACAACCTGGTCAAGAAAAAAATGAATTATTCATCAAAAAAATAGATTTTAAAGACCAAATCTACATTTCTTCAACATTCCTAGAATATTGACAAAGTTTCAACATTTATGGAGTATTTCATCTTCTGATAGCTTTTCTACTTCCTCCCCGGTGCCATGCTTTAGGATCAAAAGTTGGTTCAATAGTTTTTATGGGATTATTTATTAAATATTTTATTTAAAAAAAATCGCAACCAATTAAAAATTAACCTCCCATGAAACTTTTCTTATCAAAATTTAAAAACCAAAATTTTATTTACCTTTCAAAAATTATAAATATAATTTTATGCATAAATATATTTGAATTCATTCATAGATGAGTTGGTGTTATGAACCCATGATATCTATTCTCTTTACTTTGTTAATATAGTAGTTTATATGGATGCATATGCTTTGTAAGTCATCCCGTGAGCATTTTATTTTATCCCATATTCATGGGAAGTAGTAGTTGCTTAGATTAGAATTTGTATATAAGTAATTGTTGAGGCTAATGAAATCATCCATGGTATTATTGTATTAAGCTTTCTCAAAGGAGGTTTCCCCCACAAAGTGGCCTATGATTAATTCAATCTTTTCAAGTGTTCTATCAGATTTAATTCATGCTGTTAATTCTTGTTATTTTGTGCATTTTTATTAATTATTAAAGGATGATCCTCTCATCTGGTATCAAATTAATTTCTAGGGAAATTTTTTCTTTAGAAAGTCTTCACTCTATTATGTTGCATACTTCATTTTAGTAATATTTTTAGAAAATATTAACTCTATTTTGATGCATAACCTAATTAAGTAATTTTTAGTAATCTATTTCAAATCAAGGTAAAAACTTGACCACATAACTATGGGAAGTACTTGGGTGAAAGTCCTAAAAATTATCATGAGGAGTACCACAAGAACCCCAAAGTAGTTAGCCCATCGAGAGGACTTACCAACAAAATGAGCAATGAACCCTTCCCAATTGAGGATTTCCCATCTATAATGAAAACCAAGAGCTATTATTAAGAGATAAATCTATGGCCAAATTTTTTTTGGAGAGCAGTACTCACTTAGATGGCATTGGTGGCTAGAGTGATATCTTTAAAACTTTAGGTATCCATTGAAACTTGGGGCCCATTTCTATCAATTTTAGAATATTACCATGGGTATCAGAAAACTTGTCATATCAAATCTTCAAACTTATACCATTTTTAGCATATTACCATTAGAGTATCAAAAAATTACTATATCATAATTTTAGTAGAGAATCAATAGACTTGCTATACCAGTTTTAGCATATTACCAATAGAGTATTAGAAAACTATCATATTAGAGCTACATACTTGTCATATTAGTTTCATTAGATTTCTAGTAGACTTATCTTATAGAACATAGTAACCAAAAATAGTAAAAGTTTTTTTTTGGTAATATCTCTCCATCTGTATCCCCGTTAATCCTCAAAATTTATCTAGACATCTAAAATTTTATTCCATCCATTTCTTCTTTGAGTTCCCATATCCCAATTCCATTCCTAATTCCTACAAATCTCAATTTTCCCTTTTTTGGGGTTTTGCCATAACTTCTATTTTTGTCTATTTGCCTCAAAAAAAATTCATAGTGATCATCATCTCTTTCTACTCCTTTGTCCCTCTTTGAAAAATTTCCAATTTTTCCATTTTCACTCTTAAAATTGCCATCACCTTCATCAATCATACTCCCAATATGCAAAAAAATTATTAAAATCCCCTTTACCCCTTATGTTTTTGCCTAAATTCAAAAATATACTTACTATATATGTCTTAACTCTAGTTTTCCTATCCATTACTAAAAAAATCTATTATTCAGGTGATGGTCATAATCCAAATAGGAGAAAAAAACATGGAGGATGAAATTGCCACCCTGAATACCCACATCAAAGATCTTGATGAAAACATTCTTAGCCTCAGTCTTCAACATACCACCATGAACAATAGATGACATCTAGAGTCTTCTTCAGACACTGGGTTTCCTTCTTCTAGCAATTATCATGGGCTAAAGCTTAATTTTCCTTTATTCAATGGTGTATATCTAACTAGATAGATATATTAGAGAGAAAAATATTTTAGTCTACATAATATTTTTGATGCCAACAAGGTCCCACTTGCCTCCTTTCACTTAGAACTTGAATCCATTCAATAGTATCCTTGGTATAGCAAGGCTCATGATGAACCCATATAGATCAATTTTTTCACCCTTATTTTACAATGGTTTAGCCCTACTACTTTTTTACTTCACTATAGTACTCACTAAACTTCATCAAATAGGAACTATGAGAGAGTATTAAATAGAATTTGAAAAACTAGCCAATCACATAGAGGGATTGTCTAATGAATTCTTCAAGAGTTGCTTTGTCATTGGAATGAAGGATGTAATTTTATCTAAAGTCAAAATGTTCTAGCCAAAAATGATGATGGAAGCCTTAGGGTTGGCTAAGTTGGTAGAAGACAAGATTGTATCTCAACAATGATTCAAAAACAATTTTGCTTCATTCAAAAATATAGCTCCACAATGATCTCAAACAATTTCATCCCCTAGAACCACTCCTATCAAGTGTTTGATTGAATTAGAGATGCAAGCCCATAGAGAAAAAGGACTATGTTATGATTGTGATGATAAATTCACTCGAGGACATTGATATGTTGAGTAAAAGCTCTACTTATTGGATGTGGACTCTTCACTTGAAACTGAAGATTAGGAAGATGTTTAGGATACAATAGATGATCTAGAAGAATATCAGCCAATTATGGAACCTGATTGTTAGGAAGACCAATTAGAGATATTTCTCCATGCCTTAGTATGAGTCACTACCCCATAAATCATATGGGTTAGGGGTTACTTAAAAAATACCCCTCTCACATTACTCATTGATTCAAGTAGCACTCATAACTTCATTGACCTTAAAATTACCAAATAGGTTGATTATTTTATCCATCCTTGCTCCAACTTAGAATTCATGATTTCTAATGGGGTTATATTACCTTGAAAATGAAAGTGTCACAATGTTCATATCTCTATTAGATTTTATAACTTGTGATCTGACATGTTTTCCTTGATCTTAGGTGGATGTGATGTTATTTTAGGAGCCTAGTGGTTATGTATACTTGGACCCATCTTGTGGGATTTTACTAAACTTTGGATGTATTTTTCAAGTAGTGGGTAAAAACACACATTGAAAGGATTACAACTAGGTTCTCTTAGCATCATAAGTTCACATCACATGGAAAATATTCTTAAGAAAATTCACATGACATCATTGCCTAGCTCCATTCCATTCAAATACAACCATCAACAATCTCCACTACTACTGATCTACAAACCATTTTGCAAAGGTATACATATGTCTTTGTCAAACTAGTAAGATTTCCACCTTCACAACTAAAGGACCACCATATTTAGATCCTTTTTGGAAGTGTTCTTTCCAACATTAGGGATTATTTCTACCCATTTCAACAAAATATTGAGATCAAGATTCTCATTCAAGACTTATTAAAGAAAGGCATTATTTGCCCCAATACTATCCCATATCCTTTTATAGTTCTCCTTGTTTGAAAAAAAGATGGGTCATAATGCCTCTGCATTGATTTTCATGCACTTAAACACATAAAAATCAAGGATAAGTTATTGATCCCTATTATTTATAAGTTTGCTGATGAGCTTCATGGTGCTCATTTTTCTCCAAGTTAGATCTCTGATCTAGATATCTCCAAATCTAGCTTCTTGACGATGATATCCTTAAGCTAGATCTTCACATGCATAATGGCCACTATGAGTTTTTGGTCATGCCCTTTGGCATCACTAATGCTCCTTCAACATTCTAGGCATTGATGAATAAAATATTCTATCCATACCTATTAAAACTCATTTTGGTCTTCTTCGATGATATCATCATCTATATTAAAACATGGTCTGAGCATCTCTAACATCTAGATCTCAAACAACAACTTCTCTCTAACCATCATCTTTATAAAAAATATTCTAAATGTAATTTTAGCCAAAATAAAGTGGATTATTTTGGGCATATTATTTTAGCCCAAGGGGTTCAGGTGGATCTTGAAAAAATAGCTACCATGACAAATTAGCCTCATCCTCAGACACTTAAGAGGCTTCATGGTTTTTTGGGGTTGACTAGATACTATCACAAGTTGTCAAGGATTATAGGAATATTGTATCTCTACTGATAACTATGTTGAAAAATGATAATTTTACTTAGACATAGGATACTGAGTGTGCATTTAAATAATTGAAACAAGTTATGTGTACTACACTTGTTTTATCTATGCTACATTTTCCCAAGACCTTCACCATCAAGAGTGATGTTTACAGTAATGGACTTGGTGTTTTTCTTCTCCAAGGGCACCCCATTGTATTCACCAGCAAAGCACTTTTTGACAATAATTTAGTGTTCTCTACTTATGACAAGGAAATTATGCCCATTTTGCATGCATTACAAAAGTGACAGCCATACCCACTGGGGAATTATTTTTGCATCAAAATTGATCACCAAAGTCTAAAATATTTCTTGAAACAATGAGTCTCCACCCCATCACAATAAAAATGGGTTAGCACACTCATGGGTTATGACTATGAGATTAATTACAAGAAGGGTAAGGAAAATATTGTGATTGATGTTCTGTCTCACACATTTGTGGACTAAGATTCCATTTCAACTATTTCCATGCCTATTTCAAAATTTTTAGACACTGTATAGTAGAGGTATGCCAATGACTTCTCAATATCTCAAATAATTCAATAGTTAGCCATTAACCTCTCAATTGTACCACATTATTCTTAAGATGGTACTTCTCTATGATATAAAGGTCATCAAGTAATTCCCTGGAGCATAGACCTTTAACAAGATGTATTCTATGAACTCCATGATTCTCCATCAATAGGGCACTTGGGGTTTCTCAAAACTTATGAGCAAGCATGATGTAACTTATTTTGGAAGGAAATGAAAAAGGCAATTCAATATATGGTGGCTAAATTTGATACCTACCAATGTAACAAGGGTGAAACAACACTCATCCATAGGTTACTCATACCCTTTCCCATCCCTACCAATATTTAGATAAATATTTATATGGATTTTATTGAGGGGCTCCTAAATCTGGAGGGAAAAAAGTGATCTTGGTTGTGGTTAAATTCTTATCCAAATATAGTCATTTTTGTGCCCTCAGCCATCCCTATACTACCTCCACAATTGCACAAATTTTTTTAGACCAAATTTTCCATCTTCATGGCATTCTTTCACCCATTATCTCAAATTATGGTATAACTTTCACCAACCATTTTTAGATAGAACTATTTTATGTACCAGCACCCAACTAAAGATGAGTTTTAGGTATCATACACAAATGGATGGCTAGATTGAAATTGCCAAAAAATGCTTGGAAAATTTCCTTCATTGCTTCACCTCATTAAAAAAACATCAATAGGAAAAGTGGCTCCCTCTCACTAAATGGTGGTACAATACCTCCTACCACACTTCAACAAAAATGACTCCATATGAAGTAGTCTATGGCCATGCACCACTAGTGTTACTTACATACACCCCTAGTAGTTCATTAGTTTAAGAAATAAACATGATTATCTAAACCCAAGATCAAATCCTTAGTACCCTATGGGAAAATATTCATATGGTACAAAATCAAATGAAATAGTAGGCAGATCAACACTGTTTTGAGTACACTTTTCAAGTAAGTGATATGGTTTTTCTTCACCTACATACCTACAAATAATCCTCCCTAAAACTAAAATGGAATCATAAGCTAGCTCCAAATTTATATAGGCCCTATAAGGTTATTTAGAATATTGGGTTAGTTTCCTATAAGTTAGAGCTCCAACCTTCTTCTCAAATTCACCAAGTATTTCATGTCTTTTATCTGAAGAAAGTTCTTGGCACAATCATCAGATTGTAGACTATTTTACCAAAAATTAATAATGAAGGATCCATTATTATTGAGTTAGAGACAATATTAGACAAGTAAACATGTCAAATTCACTCACACTCCATCACTGAGGTTTTAATTTAGTGGCACAAAATGCAACTAGAAGATGCAACATGGGAACCACTATTTCAAATTCAACAATAATTCCCACATCTAAAGCTTTATGGACAAAGATTTTTCTAAGAGGGAGTGGATGTTATGAACCCATAATATCTCTCCTCTTTAATTTTTAAGTATAGTAATTTCTATGGATGCATATGATTTGTAAGTCATCCCATGAACATTTTGTTTTATCCCACATTCATTCGAAGTAGTAGTTACTTAGATTAGAATTTGTATATAAGTGTTAAGGCTAATGAAGGCATCTGTGAAATTATTGTATTGAGATTAATCAAAGGAGGTTTCCCCTAAAAGTGTCCTATGATCAATTTAATTTTTTCAAGTGTTCTATCAGATTTAATTCATGCTATTAATTCATGTTATTTTATGCATTTTTATTAATTATTGTAGGAGGATCCTCTTAGTTGGTTGCTATAAATTTTGTTAAAAACTTGTAAATAATAGGTCAAGAGTTCAAAAATCAATGTTATTATTTTTTTTTGGTCAAATTAACTTTAAATTTAATTAATTTGAATTTATTTTTTTTGGTTTGTATGTCAATTTTCATGCATTAAAAACTCTAGTCAACCTATCGACCTTGTTTCGACATTTGTCCTAGTCAAAACTTAGAAACATATAGTCATGAAACTAGTTGATCCTTAGATGTTGTAACCTTTTATATGAATCTAAGTGGTCCATTTTGTTTTTTAAGTATCCTATTATTAATTATACATCTTTTTAATAATAATATCTAGGTGGTTGTTCTAAGTGTGACTCTTTCAACACTTAGTTTAGTGGTATTTCATTTCAATTTTTTAATTTATTTTGAATATAATTATATCCTTAATTAAATATGAACTTATAATTTAACTTATTTTTTAAAACTAGAATAAAAATCATAAAAAATATTATTTTTAAAAATTATTCTTATATTAGTATATTTTTACGACACTTGTGACACCCTATTTTCTCATAATCTTTCACAATTTTCCTTACTTTGTCTAGCATTAAATTAAATAATTATTGTGTGTTTACACTTTAAATCCATTTTTAATATCAATTAAAATTAAATTCACATTAAATTTATTTTTAAAATATTTTGGTTATTACCATTCTTAAAGGGAAACTATCGCTTTGCCTAATTTTGTTTTAGATAAATCATAAATGCTTAATGTAAATAACTATAATATATGAAAAATTCATGTCAAAGTTGAGTTTATGACCTATAATCTGTATAATATTATCATTAGGATTTAAAAATTCTCTTTTGGACATCATGTGACTCCTGAGCTTACCAATGCATTTCAACAAAAATCATATGAAGCTATGTCCATTATTTTTTATAGTATTAAGGATGAATTCCTTATCCATATTGGTAATTATGAGTCTATTAGTGATGATTGGAAAGTCATTGAATCCATGCACCATGGCACTTATCTCAAAAAATTTATTAAGTTATTCCTTGAATTGATTATTATACTAATGAAAGGTGATGAAAATTTTGTTAATTTTATTAAAAAAGTATGAGCATTAAAGTTCAGTTAGATGGATATACTTGTAATTTGATTCATGATCAATTGATTTATTTTATCACTCATTTAAATATTCATAAAAAGTTAAGAAATTTTATTTCAATTTTGAATTCTAAATATCAAAGTGAGTAAGAGATCCCTGACCTTACCAACTTATCTTCTCTTCTAATTTAAGAATAATACGTTATGACCAATTATGATTCTAAACATAATTATACTCAATAACTTCTCACCTTAAATAATTTTTTTGATAATACTAAAAATCAAAAATATAACCTTAATTTTTATAAAGATAAAAATGGGAATAAAAAATTTGGTAATAAGAATCATAAAAATTAGAGTGAAAATTGAAATCTTTGTGGTAAATTTGGTCATAAAAAGAAAACTTGTTATAAAAACAAGGATAGATTTAACAATCAATTTTATAAAAATAACAAATGGAAGAAATATAATAAAAACAACTAGAAGAATTAAAACCCTAATCAAAATAACAATAAGGATCAAAAAGTTATTACTTTATATGCTGTTTTATTTACTTCAAATGAAAGTGAGTGAATTTTAGATAGTGGTACATTACACTATATGACTTGACTAACTAAAATTTTGTGTGATTATATATATATATATATATATATGTATATATATATATATGTATATATATATGCATATATATATATGTATATATATATATATATATATATGTATATGTATATATATATATGTATATATATATACATATATATATATATATACATATATATATATACATATATATATATATACATATACATATATATATATACATGTGTGTGTGTATATACTTAGGAGATAATTCTTTCTTCGAAGTAATGAAATAGGGAAAACCTAAATTTTCAAATGTTGTTATAAATGATGTTTTCTTTGTACCTAAGCTTAAAAAGAACATGTTATCTTGTTCAGAAATTACTACTGATAATTTCATTTTAATATTGCTTAAATATAATTAGTCTAATAAAAATTAATCTGGATCTTTGATTTTTAAAAGTGTTCAAAAGAATTGTTTATACACTTTCTCTCCTTTTGCATATTTTATTTCATCACATAGTAAGAATGAATCTCAATTATGGCATGAAAGATTAAGACATATTAATTTTAATAAGTTTACATGAAATGTCTATAAATAATCTTGTTTTTGTACTTCCTTGTATACACTCTCATCATGAAACCTTTGAGGGTTTATTAGGTGGTAAGCAGCATAGTGACCCCTTTCACAAGAATCATGATGTGCATTCCTCAATTCCTTTAGAATTGATTCATAGTGATGTTATAGGACCACTTGAAGTTATATATATTAATGGTTATTTATATCATATTACTTTTATTGATGATTATATTATAATTATCTATTAATATTTCATTAAAAATAAATATGATGTGTTATCTAAATTTAAGGAATTTTAATCTAGTATTGAAAATGCATATGATTTGCTATTAAGAGATTGAGAACTGATAATGGTGGTGAATAAGTTAGTAAATAGTTTGATTATTTTTTGATTTGTTGTGGTATTTAAAGGTAAATAACAACTCCCTATTCCCCTCAATAAAATAGTATTTCTAAAAGGAAATACCACACCATCATAAAAATGGCTAGAACAATGTTACAATCTACATATGTTCTAAGTTTTTATGGGTCAAAACCATGAATAATATTTTTCATATTATTAATAGAGTCTACCAAATATTTTCACATTTATATCACTTTATAAATGTGGACTAAAAATAAACTTAGTTTATCTCATCTAAGGATATTTGGTAGTCTTGTTTCTATCTTTATTCCTAAATTTAAAAGTAAAAGACTCTATCCCACTTCCTGTTCTTGAATTTTTGTAGGTTATGGAGGTAATACAAAATTTTTAAGAGTGTATTATCATTATAAATGTTAGATCATTTAGAATATGAATGTTTTCATTCTCAAAAATTCATTTTGTGAGCCCTCTGTGAAAAATCCTTAGTGTTATTCTATTAATGAACCTAACTCTCATGTTTCTCCTTTTATGATTAAATGGATGACCTTGAGGAAGTTGATCATGTTTTGGATAACTTAGAGTTTGAGGAACTCCTTGAGTTTTATTTTCAATCTAAAATACCTAAATAGGTAGAATCTCTAATACAATCTTATAATGTTGATAACCTTAATAAATTAACTATAAGTCAACATTATTATCATGCATTAATGACTATGTATGAATGTGAACCTAAATATTTTGAGGAATCCACTCAATATGATAGATGGATTGTGGATATGTAAGCTAAATATAATTTCTTAATTAAAAATATGACTTGGGATCTTGTCACTCCACCTAAAAGACATATTTTTAGTTATAGGTGGATTTATAAGATTAAATATAATTCAATTGATAAAATTGAGAAGTTTAAAGCTAGATTAGTTACTCACGGGTTTACTAAAAACCTAGGATTGACTATGTTTAAACCATTTATCCTATAGCAAAAATGAGTACTGTTAGAATTTTTATTACCCTTTCATCCAAAACTGATTGAGTTATCCACCAAATGGATGTCAATAATGTATTTCTAAATGGTGATGTACAAGAGGAAATCTATATGACTTAGCCTAAATGTTTCACTAACCCTAATAGAGAATATTATGTATATAAGTCAAATAAATATTTTTATGGTTTAAAACAAGCTTCTCAATCTTAGTATTCTAAAAATACTTTTTTTTTTCAAATAATTGATTTTTTCTAATAACTATTTTGATAATGATCTCTTTGTTAAAGTTAGAAATGGTCATTTAATATTAATTATTTTATATATTGATGATATTTTGATTACTAGTGATCTAACTAGTCTAATTCATAAATATAAGGATAAATTAAGTCAAATATTTGAAATGATTGATTTAGGCATTCTAAATCTTTTTTTAAGAATGAATATATTTATGGATAAATATTCTATTATTGTATCATAATGTCAGTATGTTCATAACCTTATTATTAAGTTTAACATATTTGATTATAAACCTTATTCTACTCCTATTAAAATTGGTTTTAAAATTGATTCAAAACTTGTATGTGAAAAAGCTAACCCTACTTTTCATAAAACACTTATTGGTAGTTTGATTTATATAACAATTACTAGGCTAGATATTTCATATGTTTTTGGTGTTTTTCATAGATTTATGTAGGATCCATACTTAGATAATTATAAATTAGTTAAACATATTCTTCATTTTATCAAAGGAATAATGGTTTAGTTTATTATTCCATTAATAGTGTTAAATTATATGGTTATTTTGATGATGACTATGTTAGTGATACTATAGATCATAAATCTACTTCTAGATATGTATTTAAGTTTGGTGCAGGTGCCATCACTTGGAGTATCAATAAGCAACCTACTATCTCTATCTATTATATTGAAGTAGAGTACATAAGTGTTATGAAAGATATCAAAGAATATATGTGGCTATGAAGGTTGTTGAGACAAATTCATTTGGATGTTTCTCAAAGTACCATCATTCATTATGATAACCAAATTTTTAAAGCTCTAGAGAAAAATCTAGTACAACATCAAAGAACTAAGAATATTAAAGCTCATGCACATTTTATCCAAGAGAAATTTCTTAATGGTGATATTGATTTGTGGTTTTATTCTATAGATGAAAAAATGATGGATATCTTCACAAAACCACTTGGTGCTACCATGTTTTGTCAATTTATTATAATGTTGGGCCTCTCAAAGTTATCATTGAGGGGGAGTGTGCATGACAATGCCACTTCTTAATTTCCATGTGTTTTTGTCCTTATACATACTTCTTCTCATTATAAAATATTATAAAATTTGTGTGGAAGTTATATAATTTAAGCAAAATTTGTGTGGGATTTTTTTGTATCCCAATACATTAAAAGCTTACTTTGTAATGTATGTCCTTATATTATAAAAGGATCTAAATATGCTTAGTGATTATTCATGAGAAAATATGAGATGTAATCTCACAATCATGATAGCCTAAATTTAATTTTGAGTAGTTTATGGATTATAATTCTTTTTGTTTCAAAGGTGATGTTTGAAATGATCAAAGTTTTTAAGTCCTTCAATTTTTACACATAGTATAATTCCTTTATGGTGACTATGGCATTTATCCCTACTTACCATTAATGGGGAGTGTTAAAACATTTAACAAATAAGAGGTGTAATTTTAAATACCCTTAGTAAATTTTAGGTAATTAGATAATAATGATCTATTATTTATTAACACAAGTTAACAACCTCATGTAAATAAATAATAAAACATAAATTATTTATTACATATCTATAAAAATAAAGCACAATTATTTAATTTATTATCGATATTTTAAATATTCTTGGAATGGTTGGACCCATTGGTTACAATAGTTATCTCCATTTAATTTTTAATATAAAATAGGGTTTACTCCTATTATTCAAATATCTTGATGATTTGTCAATGCAATGAATGGAAGAGAGACGGACGACGTGAAAGGGGAGGCTTGTGGTTCAGATTTCTAAGTGGCACTTGGCTTGCAGCCTATGGCTCAAGGCATGAGGACTTCTGGAAATAATCCATTCTCACAAGATTCAGTCTCTTATGGTGTGGACGTGCCTAATGTTACATAGATTCCCAAGGTCAACAACTGTCTTGAATGCTGTAAAGAGAGGCCCAAGCTTGTCATACCACTGGAAATGATTACTGAAGACATTGATTATTATTCAAAACAATCCTTGTATTGCAATTTTTTGGGGCTTAAAACTTCGCTATAGTTCTTGGAATCTTGGGTCCAGAGGACGTGGGCACCGAAAGGTGAAATGGACATCACACTGCTAGCGAATAGCTATTTTATGGTTACTTTTACCTATCTAACTTACTGTAACAGAGTCTTTACTAGAGGCCCTTATTTACATAACTAGGTGGGGTTGTTTATCAAGCCATGGCATGCAGGTTTTATACCATCAGAGGAGTTGCCAAATCATGTCCTAGTGTGGGTGTGTCTACCTCAATTCCTGGTGGAATGTTATCAGGAAAACACTCTGCCAAATGCTTGCATCACTGTTGGGAGGCCAGTCGGCTCTTCAATGTCAATCTTTGGGAAAAAGGTTATGACTTATGCCCGTATCTATGTTTAAATTGAACTTATCAAGCCATTTCTCGATGTTGTGGAAATGAGTGTGGGACCCTTTACCTAGGTGCAAAAGTTGGACTATGAAACTCTTCCTTTTTGTTGCCATCTGTTTCATGCTTATGGTCATCTACAGAGATGGTGTCCCAAATCAAAGGCCTTTGAATATCAACCTACTCAACTTCCTCACAATCCCCTTGGAGCTAACAAAGGGAAGGGCCTTGTTCTTGGTGAGGTGACTGAAGTTGATGGTTTTGTCTCGATCAAAGGCCATTATAGAAATAGGGGCCAAAAATGGTCCTTAAAGGAAAGACAAGCAGATGACTCATTTAACAGGTTTGGAATATTAGATGATCTTAATCAGTAGGAGGTGAACCCAGGGTTGATGATTTTGGATCAGGTGGTTGAGGGTCTAGCCCAGGTGACCAATGTTTTAGGTGTTTTAATTGAACCACAAGTTGTTGGGGATTGGCACATGGATATAGACTAGCAGATGATGGTTTTAGAAGTGTTGGCTTCCTCAGTTGAAGCCTCTAAAGAAGGTGAAAATCTATCTCTCACTAGGAAATTTAGGGACTTAGGGGCTGCGAGGAGTAGTAAATCTTATCCTCATTTGGGCCTTATGTAAAGGGATATCAAGAAGGGAGGGGTGGAGAAATCTGTCAAACCTGGTAGGAAAAAGGACCTAGAAAAGATTAAACTAATGGGTGAGACTTTGGTGGAATTAGGGTCAGTAAAGACTCTGGATGTTCACTTTTTGAGTCCCCTAAAATGATTGTATTATCATGGAATGTAAGGGGCTTAAACAACAGCCCTAGACAAAATGATGTTCATAATTTGATTAGAAATCAAAGACCTGATGTTCTTTCTCTACAGAAAATCAAGCTTACAATTGAGGCTATGTTCAGTTTGGCACCTAAGTTGTGGAGGAAAGGGGATTGTCAATGCATTGGGGCCATCAAATCTTTAAGGGGGTTAGCTTGCTTTTGGAACACATAAAAGATCTACCCCCTAGGGTGGCTATCTTCTAAGTTCACCATGACTATGATTGCTTCCAGTTTTGAGATGGGAGAAGTCATACTCCTCTTTAATATCTATGGCCCTACTAACTAGTGGGGTAAACACTCCCTATGGGGCCATATCAGTTTTGTTCATAGTTTGGCTCCTTTCTAACCTTGGATTGTGGCTAGAGATTTTAACACTATTTTAGAATTGGCTAAAAAGTGTGGTGGTATGATAAGGCTGGACCCCTCTACTTTTATTATGCATAATTATATTGATGCTTTGAATTCAGTTGACATTAGGCCCAATAATGGTCAGTTTACATGGAACAATCATAGGATTGGGAAGAATTGTATTGCTGAGAGATTGGACCATTTTCTAGTTTCCAATTACTGGGTTGGTGGTATGTGGTCTACGGGGTCTAAAATTTTGGACTAGGGAGGATCTGATCACTGGCCTATTAATATGAATAGTGTTTCAACTTATCTATCTCACTCTCCCTCCTTTATATTCCAACTTATGTGGTTGCAAGACTAGTCTCTGTTTGATTGTGTGGCTAATTGGTGATGGTGGGGTAGACCTGCCCATGGTATGATGATGTATGTTTTTGCTAAATCATTGTAGTATATGAAATATAAGCTCAAATAGTGGAATCATCAATGCTTTAAGAATATTTTTCATGTTAAGGTAGATGCTTAGGCTAATCTCGATGGTATCATGAGACTAATAAGGGAGGAAGGATTGATTGAAGAATTGCTTCAAGATGAAGCACAAGCTGTGAAAGCTCTAGAGGAATGTGAGCTTCAAGAGGAAATGTTCTAGAAGTAAAAGGCCTAGATAAAATGGCTTTAAGAAGGGGAAAAAAATACCTCCTTTTTATTCAATTCATCCAAAGCTAGGAGGCATGGAAACTCTATTTCAGTCCTGGTCAATGATAGGGGTGATCAACTTACCTCCCTCCCTGCAATGTCAGATGAGGTGGTGCAATACTTCTCCTCTCTTTTTAGGGAAGATGTGAATGGGGAATCACCAAAAGAATCCTAGGTTCACTCTTGTATTCCACCTCTGGTGACATGTGAAATGAATGAGACTTTTATGAAGGATATCACTCTTGGGGAGCTTGAGGAGACTATTGTCCAGATGAAGAAAGGGAAAGCAGTTGGGCCTGATGGCTTCCCAACTTATTTCTACCAAGAATTCTGGGACATTATCAAACTGGACCTTTTATTAGTGTCCAAGAATCTCAATGGAATAAGTAAATTCTTAAGGCTTCAAATGTGACCTATCTTGCCCTCATACCCAAATGCGAAGGAGTTGATATGCTAAGTCAATTCCATCCCATCTCTCTTTGTAATGTTGTTTATAAAATTATATCCAAGATTATTGTTAAAAAGTTAAAAAGAGGGCTAAAATCTATGATTTATAAAGAGCAGAGTGGTTTTGTGGAGGGCAAGCAAATTTTAGATGGTATTGTTATAGCTACTGAGTCCATTCACTCCATGGCCAGTTCTAAAGATAAGGTAATGTTTATTAAGTTAGATATGGCTAAGGCCTTCGATAGGGTTAGGTGGTCATTCTTGCAAAATATTCTTAGTGCTTTTGGTTTTGGGGATGAATGGATTCAATGGGTCATGAGTTGCATTACCTTAGTTTCCTTCTTGGTGCTTATTGATGGGGAACACACAGAGTTATTTGGTGCCTCTAGGGGGTTGCAATAGGGAGATCCTTTGTCTATGTATCTATTTCTTCTCCATGCTAAAGGTTTGGGGAGGATGATTAGAAGGAACTAGGAGGATGGGCTTATTTAAGGCTGGCAGTGGGGTAGTGATTTGTCAGCGCAGTCTCACTTATAGTTCATAGATGACACTGCTCTGATAGGTATGGCCACAATGAGAGAAGCTGATAATTTGCATAGGGTGTTGGATGTTTACTTAACTACTTTAGGACAAATGATCAATGAAGATAAGTCATCCACCTTCTTATTTAATAATCTAGGCCCCATCTAGTAGAGGATTGCTTAGACTCTGCATTTTCAGATTGGGATTCTCCCCTTGGTCTACCTGGGTATTCCTATCTCAGTCGGTCGTCTACCCAGGGAGTCTTGGTAGAATATTTTGGATAAATTTTGGGTGAAATTAAATCATTGGACTCATAGGTGGCTATCTTTTACTGGTTGTGTTTAACTAATTCAATTGGTGGTGTAGGCTTTGCCCATCTATAGATGTATGCTCCAGGTTGCCCCATCGGGAATTGTTAAGGAGTTTGATTTGGTTGCTAGACAATTTTTATGGGCTGGTAGTTTGATGTCTTCCAAATGGAGTCTAGTTCATTGGGAGGTTTTTTGTATCCCCAAAAAGTATGGGGGCCTTAGTTTATGGTAGTCAGATTTGAATGGCATTGCTTTGGTAGTGAAGCTTTACTGGCATTGGTGCACTGACCAAGATAAGGCTTGGGCCAAGATTCTCTCCCAGAAGTACCTTTCAAGGACCAATCAGTGTGATATTCCTCACTACCCCCTCATGGGGAAAGGCTTGGTGATATGGGGTACTCTCAAAAAAGGGTCTGATCTTATTAAGGAAGGCTTATTTTATATTTGTAAGTGGGGGTCCAAGGCTCTTTTCTAGACCGATTCATGGGATGGTTATCCTCCCATTATCTCTCAGTTCCCTAGTTTGTTGAATCTTTGCTATAGATTTATTGAGGTTGGTTGGTCTCCAGTGAGTGACCTTAAATCATATATTCCATGTAGATAAATGGAGGTGGCATGATGGAAGGCTCTAGAGGATTGGCCAGTTGTTGGGTCACATGAAGAGCATGTTGAGTTGTTTAGTTTTCTCTCTAGACATTGATGTAGCTCCCTCTAGGAGGATGATGACCTTGCTTGGTCTCCCAATCCTAAGGGAGTATACATGATCACCTTAGGGTATCAGGTCTTACTATCTTAGAGATTGGATGGGGGGGAAGTTCAATGGTAGAGGCAGGTCTAGAACAAATTCTCATGGCCAAAGTGCAACTGCTTTATTTAGATGCTAACATGGAATAGGTGTCTGACCTAGGACAATCTCCAAAAGAGAGGATTCTAAGGTCCTTCAGTTTGTGTTATGTGTGGGGCAATCGAGGAAGATTCTACTCACTTATTTTTTTGATGTCCCTTTGCTATACAAATTTGGCATTTTTGGTGGGATGTCTAGCAGAGTCCCTATTTTCATGCTTCCTCATTGATCAATTTTTGGAATGGCATTGGTAAATCCCCCTCTATGACATTTTTCTTGCAGGAAGTATGGTTTGGGGGGCCCATCTTCTTGTTGTGGCAACTTTGGCTTGAGAGGAATTAGTGGATTTTTTGGGGTGAGAGGAAGATGGTGCAACAAGTCTGGTATAAAATCTTGGGGATGATTCAGGTGATGGTGCAGGCTAAGAGTGAGGTGAACTTTCATTTAATTAAGTAAGATGCTGAGGTGGTGGTGAGGCTAGGATTCTAGGGGCTTTCAAGGACTTTAGCTTGTGTTAGGAGAGGTCAGTAGGCCAAGGAGAAAATTCATAGGGTTGATCAGTGGCAACATCCTCCCAATGGGAATCTTAAGATAAATACAGACAATTCCTCCAGGGGCAACCCCAGGCCCGTGGGTATTGGAGGGATAGGTAGGGACTCCAAAGGTATAGTGATTTTATTATTTATAGTCCTTGAGGGGGTGTAAACCATAAACATGATGGAAGGGCAGGCTATTCTCTATGCTCTTGAGAAGGCTCATGATATGGGTTGGAGAAGGATTATTTGTGAATCAAATTCCCAAGTTTTGATCAATTTTCTTGTTAAGTGGAAAGTGTTGGATGTCAATTGGCATTTGGTTTTGATTGTGAAACAAATTTTATGGGTTATTTCATTAATGGATATGGTTACCTTTGCACATATTTTGTGTGAATGGAATAGGGTAGTAGATTGCTTGGTGAAATGGGCATCTGATCATTTAGATGGAGGAAGTACTAAGGAATGGGAGACAGTCTCTTCGGTGTTCTGCTTTGAATAGGAAAGAATTCTAGAGGAAGATAGGGAGGATTATGGTAATGGTTAACTTTGATCGTGTCTAGTTCTTCTGCTTTTGTTGTTTTCTTTGGGGGATTTCTACCCCTTGCTTTTCTTGTAATGCTCTTCTTTTTTTTTCAATAAATTTTTTTACCCATTTATAATATATATATATATATATATATGTATGTATGTATGTATATATGTATATATATGTGTGTGTGTGTGTGTGTGTGTGTGTATATGTATATATATATATATATGTATATATATATACATATATATATATATATATACACACATATATATATATAGATATATACATATATATATATATATATATATATACATATACATATACATATATATATACATATATACATATACATATATATACATATACATATATATATATACATATATATATACATACATATATATACATACATACATATATATATACATATATATATATACATATATATATATATACATATATATATATGTATATATATATATATATATGTATATATATGTATGTATATATATATATATATATATATATAAACAAAGGTTTTTGTGAAGCCCATTCTTTGAATAAGTGAGATTGAGAAGATTTTTTTACCTCTATTAGAGGTTTTCCCATCTAATTGATATTTCACATTGCTCAATTGATGTGGTTATACTCTCATATTCTTTGCTAATTAATACATCTCTAGATCTCCTATTTATGTATTACATATATGTTATATATGGATTTTATCATTTTTGGTATTAGTATTGGTTTCATGGAATTAGGGTAAAGTGAGTTTTAATTGTTAAATATCATCTAAAAGTTTTAAAATTAATATTTAATTACTTTCTCTACTCTTAATATTTTTTATTTTTTAAGTGTTGAACTTAAATATTATATAGTGTGGTCATATGTAGCCAATTAGATTTGAGTCTAGTTTTGGGAAGTGTTAATGCAATTTTATAGTTCTTTATTATTGAATAAGAAGTTTATAGTTATTTTTAACTTCATGTATAAGTCAAAAGTCTATTTTTATATTTTTTATATATGTAAAAAAACTCAAAAGTGTTAGTTTTTTTATTAGGTAATTGTCAAGTATGTCAATAAAGTGTGTCAAAATTGTTTATAATTGGATGCATTTTCGATTAAAACTAACATCCATTATGTTTCACATTATGGGGGGAGTTAAAAAAATAATAAAATTTGGAAACTATTGAGCTTCAAATTTTCATCAGCTGATTAAGCATTGACACAAGATGATGGGGGAAATGGAGGTTGGAGGACTTTCAACAACCTCTCATCAACTAATAGTGATGGGGCCACACAATAATTTAGTGGCATGTTTTCCTTTTCAATGTGTTTTTTGATGTATGAATAAGAATAGATGTAAATGCCTATTCACATTTACTTTCCATAATGTGATCAATAAACCCTTATATAAAACATTTGGGAAATATACATATTCTAAATAAGTACTTTTCAAGGGTAGGATAATATTTAGAGGTAAAGTCAAAGTAGATGGTTTTATAGCTAGTTTCAAGCTTGTGAATCTTGGAGATTCATAATCTGGTCACCGAAAGAGGATTGGAATGTCCCATAGGAACCCAATGAGGAAATAAATAGTTTTACATAATTCATCTCATAGTTATGCCTTCATTAGGGTAAAGAGATAACTTGTGGAGTTATCCTTTTTATATGAAATGTTTTCAAAGATAAACATTAGTAGAATATGTTTTTGTCTTCTCCCATGTTCACACTAAGGGGGGAATGTTATAAACATTCTTATTATGTTATAGTGTGTATATGTGTAGGGGTAATTGTGTGATAAGTTGTCACAACTAATCCCCTTAAATCAAGTATAGTATGATAACTAATTCCACCTTATTAGGGGTTGTCAATCTTATATATATACTTTCTGTCCTTTCTTAATAATATAATATAATCTTTGTTTTTTTACTAACATGCCTAATCAGGGCCTAGTTTCACACCTGATTAATGGCTAGAGTGTGGTAGGCACATGGATATATCATCCTCAAGGCTTCCCAAGTGGTTCCCATTTTATGACACGTACACTCTAATAATTGGTTCTTATTGTATGGTCAAAACCTAGGCATGGCCTAGTGCTTCATCTTTATACATTTGGGAGAGAAAAATTCATACTCAAGGATGCATGGTGCCTTTTGATTAGTCTTTTGACTTTGACTGTACCTCATTTTAATCTCCCCAAGGTCTTTTGGGATCTATTTTATAATATGCATGAAAGTGTTGTGGCATGATATGATAAGTTAGGCTCCCCTAGGATATGACATTTCTAACAAGTTTAGGAAACTGACAAGCTTGAAATGGGCTATGTGGTGCTTTATTATTTGGTCAAGCTCTCCTAAACTTTGAAATATTTTATAGATATAAGAAACTAACCATTCTAACTATGATGCAATCTTAATGTTTGGATCATGGCAACTCTAGCCTCTAGGATAGGTGGAATTTTTCCACTCAATTGAGATATCTTGATATCTAAGATATCTAATATATATGATATACTAACTAGTCTAAAAATGATCACCATGGCACTTTCCCATTTTTAGGGCTCTCACAAGCTCTAACATCTCTAACAGATCTAAGAAATTGATCATTCTAACTATGAGGTACCATGATTGGTTGGGATCTAACATTATAACACCTTTGGAAAAGATCCATGCAACACTCCTTCATTTAAATTTTTATCCTAGATAAATCCACAAAAAAAGATTAATTAAAATGAAAATAAATGTGATGAATATAAAATCTCACATGGTTTCCAACTAAGTTCACTAGTCACCATGTGAGACTTTGAGTGTCTGACACTCTAAGATACTAAGACTCTGGGAACCTAAATATGGGATCAAACTTTTAGAAAATTTAATGCATTAAATATTCCAAGTAAGAAAGTTCCTAGTTTACTTTAGGGTTTAACTAAGATTTGACTATGTTAACTTTAGAGGTCACTGGGATTATTAATAGGGATCATATGGCCATTAAAAATACTCACCACACTTGATAAAACTAGGGAGAAATGGGAACTCAAAGATTCTTTTGGAAAGGAGTTTATCGAAATAAAATATAAATTCTTGGGACTTTGAGTTTGATTATTTTAAAGACAAGTCCTCCATTTTTATGAAAAACTAGGTGTGTTGGCCATAACAATATGGAGGTTGTTAGTGTCTAATGCTATTTATTGAACTAGATGAATTTTTCCCTATTGATTTTTCCTTTCTATTTTGACATAGGCATGTGCACATGTTTATCTCTTAGCTTCATGTCTAATCTTGATATATGATCATGTGCATAGTATCTCTAAACATGTCTCCTTTATTAGAAACCCTAACTCCACTTTTAAGGGGTAAACTTGTAAATAATCTTAGGAAGTTAAATAAGCTAAGTTCACCTAATCATCCCCTTTGATGGTTGTTACATATTCAATACTCTAGAGAGGCAAATTAAGCCACATTATAGTTATTTCCATTAATGTGAATATGTACTTGTGATCCTTCATTATATGAATTAACTTAATGATATATCTCTCAACACTTATATATATATATTTTAATTGGACTTATCTTGGTATCTTCAAAATTAGATTTTGACTACTCCTAGTGACTAATTTTAACTTTAGGAGGAACATGGTATTTTTTTCAATGTGAAGTAGTTTTCTTGAGATGTCCTTGATAACTAACTAATGATGTTAATAAACCTAGTCTTAATTTTATTTATATGAATATTTAGGTGATTTCTCATGCCATAAAAATTCTAGGTGAATGGACTGACATGTGGGTATGATTTGTTTTTGAAACGTGATCATTGTTGGGTGAAGGACAAATCCATTAGATTTAGATGGTATCATTTGAACGATGCCATTTAAATATGATAGTTTTGTTTAGGAGACATGAATACTAATCTAATGATCTAGGTATGTCTAATTATGACATTTTATTTATTTTGCATAGACTAAGGGAGTTCCTATAGGTGATTGATACCAACTTAGAAGGATTGGACCCATAGCTTATACATGGATGTGAGAGAATGGTGATTTAGAGGTATATATGCATGTGAAAGTCTTTTAAGGTGAAGTTAGGTCAAAAATAAAATTTTAAAATGTCTAATACCATATTTTAGCATCTAAAAATAGCCCATTTTTATTCTAATATTGAAATTTAATATAAAATACTAGAGTAAAAAGGTAAAGATATACTTGAGTGTGTACAACCCACTTTATCTTTGAGAGATGCTCTGCATGTGCAACCTACTCCAATAAAACCTAAAATAAATGTTTATAATGCAAATTCCATAGAGTTAAATCTAAAATGTGAGCTATAATTGAAATTTGATACTTTAAGAGTGAGGAAGGAATACTCATGTATGTGGTTGGAACTAAGTTTCCTTATAGCTAGTTGGATATGATTCTTAATTATTGAAGTATTAAATAATGGCTCATTTATTTTAACCATTCAAAGAATTAGGGGTGATTATATATTAATTTTATGTTACTATGTGAGCCCGTGGGTTGGGAATATAAGTGCCCTAACCCTCATGAAATAGTGATTAGAACCATTAAATATCAATTGTAATAACTCAAATAACTAATCTTGCTCTGATCTTGTACCTCAATATGGTAAGGTGGGAGCCATATAATGGGATCACTATGATTAATTCCAATTTCATTGAGTGTCATTGAGCCTTAGCCACATTTATTTAAAAACATGAATCAATTACTACATATGGAATTATAGATTCAATATTGATCGCTACTTAGTGTCATTGAATTATGTTTGCAAATAAACAACTATAATAGTGCTTACTACAAAAAATGTGTGGATGTGCATGACCAAGTGTCATGCTTCATGAATTAATTATAATTTACATATGTAATAATGTATGTGTCTATGAACTAGTATTATACTCCACTAAATTAGTGTCAATTGATATAAAATGATATGCATCTATATGATATAATTGGGGGACCTGTATCTCAAATTTATTTATATGTAAATTTTATACTTTTTATTCTTATAAACTATGAGAATCTACATGGCATATGAACTGAACTGTATATAATAATTTTAATTTATACTAATGTCATTATATTTAAGTGCATATTCCCCTATAATTTATACCAATGTGTGAATATAGGTCTCATATTTAAACTTGTATAATTTTTTAACCATTCTAAATTATAATGAACCTTATATTCTATCCAAAATTCTAATTCTTATTGCTCATCGAGGATCATATATTTGTGACAAGCCTACTAATATGCCCCCCTTTTGAGGTGAGGGATGAATTTTATAATTCACTCCTATCAAAATAAATAGGTAACTATATCATTTTATCTATAAAGATATCATCATGTAAAATTGTGTCAACATGTGGAGATTATGTCATTATAATATAGTGTATGTCACAAAGGCATGTATGTAACATATGTAATTTAATTTGTTGGAAGAAAAATGATTGAGAGGGGGGCTGAATAAGTCTTAAAAAATTTCTTTTACAATCTTACTTAACCAATAATAGATCATTTAAACAAGAATTTACATCTTAACAAGCATAAGCACCAATTCACAAGATCATGAAACACATGAGCATAGTATATAGTGGAAAACCCTTAAAGGGAAGAAAACCCACTAATGATGCAAATGGAATATAGTCCTATAAGACAAACACCAACTTTAGTGAATCACACACTTCACATGGAGAACCAACCCCAACTAGCTAAGCACCAACTCAGCTAGGCTTTATCAAGCACTAACTTGTATGCAGGCACCAACCCCCTAGATGACCCAACACAAACTTAACCACCTGAATCACTTGATCACCTTTATAATATCTTATTTTCCATAAAATATATGATGATATTCTTCCTCATATCTTTACACACTTATATCTCTCTCAAGCTAACCTTTAGCCTTCTTTGCTCAACTAGCCCTCTTCTTAACTTGATTAGGTCATATGACCTTGATCCTTAGATGCAGAACCGTTGTCAAAGTTTCATCACTGATATTATATGATCCTATGATGTTATATAAGACCTTATTCTACTTACCAAGTGTTAAATGATTCTCTTACACTCTTCATCCTCACTCTGCTTCTACACTTCCTTAATAGGCCTAAAATTACCTAGTATTTATACAAGTCACTTGATTATATCCTTATTAGTTGGCCAAACATTTTTCACTTCCTCAATAGGCCTAAAATTACCTAGTATTTATGCAAGTCACTATGCTTTTGGGATTGACTGACACTATAGGCTTGATCTCATCATCAACCATCTGATCATCAATGTGAGATGATAACAAACATTCCTAGCTTGATTTTTTACATGAGGAATGCTCTATCTCAATAAGTAATCCACTTGATCTTGTATACTAATCATGACTTATCTTTACTACCTTTGGTTTCCATACATTCATTTTCCTTCTTTCTTGCACTCTAGGGGCTTCAAACTTCCTAATTTGACTTAATGACCTTATATCTCTACTAGGATATAATCTTATAATCTATTTTACATTATGATAGTTGTAAAAAACCACCTTATACATACCATTTGACTGATGTGAATTATGACTCCTTCCATAGTTATACTAGTACTCATTCTTGGAGGGTATCCTTCATTTTCTTGCTCTATGACCAAACTGACTGCATCCAAAATAATAACCATTGAAAGAACTAGAATACCTTATAACATTAGGCTATTTGACAATTCTTTTCATGCTGACCTTTTTGTCTTCAACAATATTCTCCTTTAATATAAGTTCCTCCTTTTGGTCTTATTTGAAACCAAGACCTATCTTGTTACTTACAAACTTTTGACTCCTCAAGATATCATCTAGTCTTAGTGCTCTTTTTAAACTTGATAAATTTTTTCACCTTGATATATGCTTAATCCAACTTAACTTTTAGGAATTATATTTTAGTTTCATACCTGATGCATTCTTCCTCTTTATCCTTTAGGTTTGTATTGACTATCTCCATATGTTCCTCAACTTGATTGATTATCCCATCATACTACTTAGAAGTGTTACTCAACCTTTCCTCAAACAAATCAATATAATCATAGTCCTTAACTAATGATATTAATTTATGATTCTTTCTCCTTTAAAAAGTCAACTCTTATAGGGTACTTACTAAATCTTCCTCAAGATTCACTTATACTTCTTCTTCATCTGATTCTATATCAATCATAAGGCCTTTCCCATTTAAACAACCCTCATTGTCTAATTCTATGGTCATGAATAAGGTTTCACTATTGTCATGTTTAGGTTCATTACTACCACCATCACTGTCATATTCACTTGAGACACTTACATTATAAGATTTATCTTCTTTAGTGTAGAAGCTTATCTTGTTTTTGAAAGTTCCTTTCCTTCATACTTCCTAAAATTTCTCTTATTCTTATCAGATTTATAGGCCTTTCTATTATCTCTATGATGTTCATCATGTTCTTCATTATGCTCATATTTATCCTTATTAGGAAACTTAGATGAAAAGTTACCAATCATTCCATATTTTAAACATTTTAAGGTCAACTTGCCTTTATACTTACTAGATCCAAACCTCAAATTTCTTGCAAACATGGCTATCAATTGATCATCATCAACATCTAGGCATTCCTCATCATTGAAATTATTGGATTTTGAATTCTTATCAAATTTTAATGATAATTCCTTCTTGTGAGGTATTCCTTCATTATTTCATCTCATAGGTAGTCAAGATTCCATGAAGCCCATCTGTCTCTAGCTTGTCCAAATCCTACATCTCTTCAACAACAGACACCTTAGAGTCAAACTTAGGAGTTAGTGATCTCAATTTATTTTGAATAATAGTATATTATTTAATTTATCCTCCCAACCCTACGATTATATTGACAAAATTATCAACCATTAATAGGTAATATGCAATGTTTTCATCTTCATTCATCTTTAGGATTTCAAACTATCTTTGGTGGGTCTATAATTTTACCATATTTCTTGGTGTCTCCTTAATAGACATTATTAAAATTATCCCATACAAATTTATATAATTCATAGTGAATTAACTTCATAATATCTTCCTTTTATAGGCCATAAAGAATGACATTCATTGCCTTAGATTTATTTTCACTAGCTTTTTTTCCTGCTACATTAGTTGGTGGGATAGGAGGAGAACTATAGCCATCCACTACTAAATTCCAAATATCATAACCTTGATACATAAAATATATATTCATCCTAAAATTATAAAATGAATAATTTGATCTATTGAATAATATACCCTTACTATTAGAGAAACCACCTTGAGCTTGTTGACTAACCATCCTTGCTTCTATGGTCTCCTTTAGGTTTCTAGACCTACTTCAAAGAACTAGGATCTGATACCAATTATTATAATATAAATGAATGAGAGGGGAGTGAAAAATTATTTAAAACTTTATTTTACATCTTACTAAATCAATCATAGATAATTTAATCAAGCATATGCATCTTAACAAACATAAGCACCAATCCACAAGAGCATGAAACACATGAACACAATATATATGTGGGAAACCCTTAACGGGAATAAAAACCAATGATGATGAAAATGAAATAAAATAATTTAAGACAAAAAATAAATTTATTTAAGTAACCACTTCACATGGAGCACTAACCCCAACTAGATAAGCACTAACTCAACTAGGCTTTAACAAGCACCAACTTGCAAGGAAACACCAACCCCTTAGATGACTTAGCACCAACTCAACCACCTAAAAAAATTGATAACCTTCATATTACCTTTTTTTATCATACAAATATGATTATATTATTCCTCACTTCTTCACACACTTATATCCTTCTTAAACTGACCTTTAACCTTCTTCACTCAATTAACCCTCTTCTTAACTTGATTAAGTCATATGACCTTGATCCTCATATGCAAAACCTATGTTAATCTTCATCACTAATATTATATGCTCCTATGATGGTATATAAGACTTTATTATATGTACAAAGTTTTATATTATTTTATTACACTCTTCATCCTTACTCTACTTCTGTACTTCCTCAATAGACCTAAAATTACCTAGTATTTATACAAGTCACTTGATCATATCCTTCTTATTCAACCAAAAATTATTATTTTCTTATTTCAGACATGTATTAGATCTTAAAACATCTCATAAGCATAGATAAAATTTTATTTGAGTCCATTTAGGTATGACCTATGTCAATTAGGCCTTATCTCTCTTTTAGGTCTCATGGAGACCTAATCCCATTAGACCTACTTAGCACACATTACTCTTTGATATTTTTAGAGAATATTAAAACACCTCACATGAAATTAAAACATCATATGAAACTCCAATATACCTTTTTAAATTTTAATTTACTTCCATAACACCTTTTAGATACAATCACCACTTAAACCCCTTCTCAAAATATTATTCATAATAGGCCTGTGTATACACAAAAACTCTATTTTGAAAAATTGAAGCATAAAATCAATTTTTACAAATAATAATAGAAAAAATAATATATTTATAAACATCATGACCTAAATTTAATAATTAACTTAATTATATGATTCAACTCAAGGTATATAGGCTCAAACTCTTCTTTGTAAGTATTAGTGTAGGTTTTTATTTTTCCCTATTATTTAATTAGGGAAATTATATATGTGTGCATACATGGAGTTTTCCTACATTCATGGGATAGGCTAGCTTATGTGGAGATGTGTGTCATAGATGTGTCATAGGTGTCATAATAATGTCATAAGTAACTCCTTTTACTGGCTATTTTGGGTATGGGAGTTACTTCTCTATTCTTAGCACCCTGTCACCACCTTTCATGGAGGAGTTATAGTCTATTCTTGGGGTGCCTTGACCACCTTTTGTGAAGGAGTTACTTATGTGCTCTCCTATATGTATTCTGCACTATGGCCATATTATGTTAATGGAATATTTGCTTTTCACCAAATTGTCTATGCAATTGTCTCTTGTTTGATTTCATTTACTTTAGCATTTTTTGGTATTCACTTGCTTCATCCCATGCAACCATGACTCGTGCATCTTCATTATTCAGACCTTGGTGAATCCTCTGATATGGTATCAGAGCCACCGTGGTAATCATGTGTCTAGTTATGCTATTATTTTATTCTAAAATCTTGAGTTTTTTGCTTGAAAAGGATCTTCAATTTTGTTATTTGCATGCATTATGTTTGTACTGGCATATAAGCCTTGATGCAGATCTGTAGGTTTGACTCAATCTACGTGTGAAGTATATAAGCATCCCTGCATACAAATAATTTGTAAGTTTTCTTGGAATGTCATTGATGCTATTGGAAATCTCGCATTAAAAAAATATTGTGTTGGCATCTAACATGTGGAGAACTTCTTAAGTTTTCTTGAAGGCTGCATGAGCCGTACGGCCTAGTGTCTCCTGAAAAGTCATCTCTTCCACTTTGGCGCTTATCTTCTTAACCCAGACATTTGGATATTTTGTTGAATGTATGGTGTGAAACTGATCTTGAAGTGTGAATTTGAGGTTTGGAATCTACCTTGAAGACTGGTGTGGATCGTACAGTCCATACACCTGCACAGTCACACTCTCCTCCAAGCTTTGGCATTTCATGTTGATGTTTCACCTTGGCTGTTGAATAGTAGAAAAAGGGTATTGTAAATTTTGTTAAATATACCTGCTCTCTATACACCTGATCCTTGGTCGTACACCTGTGTGGAGCAGTCAAACAGCGAGTGAGAATCAGCAAAAATAATCCAAACTGGTGTCTTTTTGAAAATGGCACAATTTCTCCCTTTGGCGCCTCATGTGGGCCCTCAACAGGTAGTTTGATTGGTAAATATATCTTTGTTCTTAAATTATCAATTAAAATTTGATTGTTCAAAATTTATTTCAGTCAAATTAAGAAATGAAATTTTAGGAACAATTTTAAGTTTTGGGAATTTGGGGGTTTTAATTAAACCTTGAGTTTTCCCCTGTCGAAGACGAAGGGTGAGACCCGGATTGGTAGGATGCCAATTCCCCCTCAAAAAGACCTCATTTGGATTCTTCATTTTTCTTGAGTCCAAAGAGTGGTTGGAAGGCCACTTTCTCTCTCAAAATAGGCATTTTTTTAATGTTTTAGTGTTTTTTTTGCAAAATTACTAGTTTACAGGAAATTAAAACTTTAAAATCTTGCAAACGGTAGCTCAGATTCGAGTGCCATATTTTTCAAAAGTGATTAGTTTTCAATTCTCCACAACTTAGGCTAGATAATTATAAAAAACACACTACTTTATAAAGTGCTCCAAAAAATAAATAAATTTTGGGTCTCTCAGGACACATTTTCGGCTGAGTCTGAAGTCCTGTTTGCTTAAAGTCTTACATTAATTTATCTAAGATGAATTCTCAAATAATTCTGATGTCTTTTGAGTGTGCACTTGCATATTTTTGGGGGCCTCAACATTTTGGGGGAGTGTGATTATTTTTCAACACTTGCAATCTTTGTTTTCATTCTCCTTTCTGTATAATTTCACAACTTGCAATCAACACAACTTCACCTAAATTCAGCTTAAAATGGATTATTTTCAACTTAAACTCCTAACACCCTTCAAATATCATGAATGGAATGGTAAAATGTCAATCATTCTTAGAATTAGAGGGTTGTATAGGATCACCATGGGTACTGAAGTAGAACCCAACACTGATGCTAAAAAGGTCAAGTGGTACAACCATAGTGATGAAGCCTATGGATTACTAAGCTTGTCCATGTCTCTAGAACTTATCTTCCATTTAGAATCCTCCAAGACTCCCAAAGACATATGGGACACCCTAGAAACCTTATTTGGGAAGCTTGATGAGATGAGAGGTCATGAGCTTGAAAATGAACTCATAAGTCTAAGTCCTAACAACGTTGATACCCTACAAGACTTATTCACTAAGTTTAAGTCCCTTATATTGTAATTGAAAGAATTTGGGATAGAGAAGAAAGATGATCATCTCATCCTTTCTATTCTCAGAAAGTTAGGTCCAAGTTATTCAGTCTTTGTCTCCACTTTCCATGCCATAAAAAGTGCCCTTGGCACTACATGGAAAATACCTTCTTTGGATTCATTCATTGCCGACTTAACTAGGGAGAAAGATAAGCTAATTCAAATGGGCATAATGAAGTCCACTAAACCCCAAGATTTGATAGCTGTAAATGGTAAGGATAAGAATTCAACAAAGGAGAAGAAGAAAAAGAATAAGGACCAGGAGAAGAAGAAAGAAAACAACAATCCTGCCAAAAACAACACTGAGTCTTCCTCCTCCAATGCTAAACCTAAGAAGGATAAGGTTAAGTGTGCCTATTGTAAGAAGACAGGGCATGATGAACACAAATGCATGAAGAAATAAATAGATCACCTAACTCATCTTCTAGAGAAGCACAACATAGGTGTTCCAGAGTCCATCAAGTAGAATTCATCTACCCAATATTCTACTAAGGCAAAAGGCAAGGGTAAGGAGAAAGAAAAGGGCAAGGCCCTTGTAGCTACAACAGCTTATACTTCTTCATGGGTCATTAACTTGGGTGATTCTCACCACATAGGCTCTTCCCTAGTTGAGTTTTCATCTTTAGAGCCTTGTAGCATGACTTCAATTAGTTTGGGTGATGACACACCAATTTCCATTACAGGGAGAGGGTCAGTTGAAATGGAAGGAGGAACATTCAATAATGTTCTAAGTGTTCTTTATCTTTCAACCAATCTCCTATCAGTGTACCAAATCACTCACATTGGTTAGGGCATGAGAGTTGAGTTTTCACCAAATTCAGTGGCTATCAGGGAGTTGCATAGTGATACTATAGTGGCAGTGGGTAGGGTATATCACCAAGTAAGGTTATACACCTCACATTTTGCACCTGATTCTTCTCTAATAGAATTGTTGACTCATTTAGATGGAGTTAGCAAATTATGGCATGATCAATTTGGCCACCTTAATTACCACTACCTTGAGCAACTTTGCAAACATGACATGGTCATTGGCTTGCCTTGTGTCCAATTCTCAAAAGGACTTTGTGAGGGGTGCTCCCTTGGGAAGCATCCTGAAGCAAAATTTGACAAAGGCAAAGCTTGGAGGGCTTCACAACCTTTGGAGTTAGTCCATAGTGATGTATCAGGACCCTTTCCCAAACCATCTTTCATAAGGGCCAAGTACATCCTCACTTTCATTGATGATTTCTCTAGGTACACTTGGATATATTTTCTCAAACAAAAGTCTAAAGTGTTTGAAAATTTTCTAGACTTCAAGGCTCTCATTGAGAAATAGAGTGAGAAATCCATCAATGTTATTTGAACTGATAATGGAGGGGGGTATATCAACAACAGGTTTGAGTAGTTTTGTACCACAAAGGGGATTGATTTGCAGTGCATAGTCACTTATAATCCTTCACAGAATGGGGTTGCAAAATGCAAAAATAGGTTCTTGAAAGAGATGGGTAGCTATATGATTCACTCCAAATCCTTAGCACCATAGTACTGGGCTGAAGCTATCAATTATGCTTGCTACATTCAAAACAAGGTTCCTCATAAAGATTTCAAAGGGATAACACCCTTTGAAGCTTGGCATAAAAAGAAACCTGATGTTGAGCACCTTAGGGTTTTCAAATCCCCAGCCATGACCTACATACTAAAGAAGAAATGCAAAGCTATGAAATTTTAGTCCAAGCCTTGCATCTTTGTAGGATATTTGGATGGTGTTAAGGGGTATCACCTTCTAGATCCAACCACTCACGATTTATTCATTGAGAGAAGTGTCTACTTTCAGGAGAGTCCTAGAGACTCAACACTTGGCACTCATTCTCTCTCATCGGATCTACTTCTTCATGATGATTCCTCAAATTCAAATTAGCCACAACAAGTTCCTAAGCCAGAGACATATTCTTCTTTGAGTTTAGATAGTGAGGACAGTGATGTAGAGTCATTCACCTCTAGTCAGTCAAAGGATGAGGAGTTAGCACCTGACTCACCCACTTTTGGGCCACTTTGGGCTAGACAGACACTTGAGAGTGCTGGTACTTGGGAAAGAGACCCTGTAGATGATAGACATATTAGGGGGGATTTTTAGAGAGATCTGCATGCCTTCTTTGCCTTAGTTTTAAATCCATAGACTTTTCAATAGGCATCAGGAGTACCTAAGTGGGATAGTGCTATGGAGGAAGAATATTATTCCTTAATCAAAAATCACACTTGGGACTTGACTTCACTTCCTAAGGGAAGGGAGATAGTTCAATGTAGGTGGATATATCAGACCAAGTTTGTAGCAGATGGGTCAGTTGATAAGTATAAGGTGTGACTAGTCACCAAGGGTTTCTCATAGGTGGTAGGCATTGACTACTCAGAGACCTTTGCACCCATTGCAAAGATGATTTCTATCTGACTCACCTTGGCTATTGTTGCAGCACATGGTTGGGATGTGCACGAGATGGATGTGAAAAGTGCCTTTCTTCATGGAGACCTAGAGGAGGAGATCTACATGGAGCAGTCACCAATATTTGTTTAGGATTCTTCCTTAGTATGCAGACTTATAAAATCTATCTATGGCCTCAAACAGGCCCCTCAGGCATGGTACACCAAGATGGATTCCTTCCTTCTCATTTTAGGTTTCACTAGGTGCCATTCTAATCCTAATGTCTACTTTTTACGATGGGATGACTCGCTCTTGATTCTAGTTCTTTATGTTGATGACCTTTTGATCATCGAGAATTCTTCATCAGCTATTATAGCGGTGAAGGCATCTCTCCAAGATAGATTTGACATGAAAGACTTGGGTTTGTTGCACTACTTCCTTGGCATCAAGATCTCATAGTCAGATTTAGGGATTTCTGTTACATAGCCTAAGTATGCTCCTGACTTATTGGCTCAATTTCACATGGCTAATTTCAAACCATCTCTAACTCTATTTCTATTAGGAGTCAAGCTTGAGGCTGACTATTCTTCACCATTGGTTAATGCCACTCAGTATTGACAACTTGTTGGCAGTCTCATCTACTTGACTCACACCAGGCCTGACATATCATATATAGTGGTACTTGTCTCCAAATTTATGTAGGAACCTCATGAGCTGCATTGGAAAGTAGCTAAGAGGATCTTGCATTACATATAGGGTTCACATAGATACGGGATTCATTACAAATTTGGCATAGAGGTTGACTTGGTTAGATATACAGATTCAGACTAGGCTGGAAATTCATAGATTTGCAAGTCCACTTCTGGTTACAATTTCTCTCTAGGTTTTGGTCCTATTAGTTGGTCTAGCAAGAAGCAAAATGCTATTGCTATATCATCCACAAAGGTAGAGTATAGGGGAGTTGTTAATGCATCTATCGAGGCTATTTAGCTTTAGGGCATTCTTTATGAGTTTGGCATTCCTATCAGGCAACCCACCATCATTTATTGTGACAACCAGAGTACCATTTAGATTTGTAAGAATCTGGTTTAGCACCAATAGACTAAGCACATAGAGATTCACATGAATTTCATTTGGGAGCTTATTCATAGATAGGCCATTGAATTAATCTTTTGCCAGTCTTTGGAGTAGGTTGTACACATCTTCACCAAACCTTTCACCAAGATCAAGTTCATTCATCTATGAGCTCTTCTTGGGGTGCGGTCTACATCTACAGCAACATCATCTTCAAGGGGGGGCCTTCTAGCCTCTTCATTTCTTTTATGTCTCTCTTTTTGGGGGGAGTTTTTTCCTATGGGTTTTCTCCTTTTCTTTATCTTATGGGAGATTGCATTGTACATGGGTACCTCATCAGGCCCCTCATCAGGCCCAGTTGTCGGGACCCATTTTATATTTCCACACTACCCACCTAAGCTGTGCTTATGGGGGGTATTAGTGTAGGTTTTTATTTTTCCCTATTATTTAATTAGGGAAATTATATATTTGTGCATACATGGAGTTTTCCTACATTCATGGGATAGGCTAGCTTATGTGGAGATGTGTGTCATATATGTGTCATAGGTGTCATAAGAATGTCATAAGTAACTCCTTTTACCAGCTATTTTGGGTATGGGAGTTACTTTTCTATTCTTAGCACCCTGTCACCACCTTTCATGGAGGAGTTACAGTCTATTCTTGGGGTGCCTTGACCACCTTTTGTGGAGGAGTTACTTATGTGCTCTCCTATATGTATTCTTCACTTTGGCCATCTTATGTTAATGGAATATTGGCTTTTCTCCAAATTGTCTATGCAATTGTATTTTGTTTGATTTCATTTACTTTATCAATTTTTTGTATTCACTTGCTTTCATTTACTTTATCATGCATCCTCATTATTCGGACCTTGGTGAATCCTATGATAGTAAGAAGCTTACTCTGAACTACCAACTGGCTCCAAAACACAATCATGTAAACTTGAAATTATGTCATATAAAAGAACATACTAAAGGGATTCAAATGTATGAACATAATATTATAAAATTATTATATAAAAATATCAAACAAACATATATTTATATCTAATAGCAATTATTGGTCTTTTAGACCAATCTATTGAGTTTCTCTCTCACAGACTTTACTCGACCAGATAAGCCATTTTGGATTTAATGTTAAAACATCTTACACTAACTTATAATATTATAAAAATAATGTATAGGTAATTAAAGTCCCAAAAACAAACACCATTTTACTTACATACTTAAACATATGGAAAAGAATCTCCAACTCATCACTATAACTTACCTACCCAGATCTGTCAGTTTACCTTCAAACATAATCATGGTGATAATGATATTTAACACATGTGTAGACACTTTAAGAGACTTATAATTCATGTGAATTATATTATTATATAATTATATCATTATTATATATAAATATATCATGTTTAAAAATAAATATTGGTCTTGCATACCAATCTCATGAACTTTCACTTGAACTTTTTCATCTACACTAGATAGGTCAACTTATGAGCAACATTTTCATCATATCCAATAACATTAAAAACTTATATTCATTATGATAATGTATTATAGATTTTTAATATTTTATTTATGTACTTTTATTCATCCCTAATCCATGATATCACATCCTTAATCACCTTCTCATTTTTGATCAATTTTCTCATTGTCTACATCATTAGGACTATTAGCATCTAGTCAAATTATATGACCAATTTAACACACATAAGGGATGTAACTTGATAAAAAAAACCACCATGGTGATATAATACAAGTCTCAACCTTAAAACTTCATTAATTTAGCAATTTTGACTTGGTCAACTCTTCCTATTATAACAAATATATGAGAAACAAGGACTTTCCTATAGGGTCACTCACTCTCTTGAAAAATAAATCACACTTGGAGATGCCTAAGAGAGTTTAATTCATTATAAAATAGATAAAATTAACCAAAAAAATCCATTTTTATAACTTTATAATAATTTATTCAACATCAGGTCATTGTTAGGGTTCTTTGAGGGTTTAAACCATCTTGCAGTCTTAACATTAATTCATAAAGTGTATCCACTCATTCCATAAACCAATTATTGAAAATTCAAGATATGACCCTTCACCATATACCATGATAATCTTAAGTTATCATGTAGATGCTACACATGCCAACAAGCACTTGGAAAACCTTCTTAGGTAGACATCTCTTCATTATGTGTACTCGAGAGGCTTTAAACACTTTTTCAAGCCTTTTATTGTAAAACATGATTTTAAACTTGGTCAACATACTTGGGATAACATATCACACCACTAAAAACTCTCAAATTATCATTATTATCTTGTAAACTGATCTTGATACCCATATGGCCACCATCTCTCTCTTTGCTCTCTAGGACTTGATTTACAAGTCTCATTAGCCTTGATATTGACCTTCTATCCACTATCCAATATCTTAAAACCTCATTTACAAAATCAATCAACATTTCTCATGATCAAATTCTATCAATAATTCTTCATATGTCTTATCAATATCTCATGAGGCCTCATTAGGCCAAGTAGTGTCTAGAAATAATCTAGCTGTAGACTTGGACTAAAGTACTTACCCCTATAGGCCTTACATTAAAACTCTCCCAAGTGATATATTGCCTATTATTTATGTTCAATAAACCTTATACAATCACTCTCTTTGGATCGTTAATATAACATCTTCATGGCTCACTTCCAACATCTTTGGAGTTGCTTACATAGATATTTAGAGGTACCTAGTTGGATATTCAAAGATTCAATGAAACATCTTTAGATCTTGACTAAGGATCTTCACATATCACTATGTTATATGACAAGTCTACATATCTAGCATCCAAGCTCATATGCCTTGAACACACCATGCATATTGGCATCAATGACATCAACCTTGACATCAAATGATATCAACCTTGTTCACCATGATCACACTCTCTCTTATAGAAAAAAAACTCACTACGATGGTATCAAAACTCATCATACACATATCTCAAAGCTTACTTGATCATTTACCTTTATAATAACCTTTGACATCAATATCAAAACTCAACAATCAATGACAATGCTTAACATAGGTCACATAAGTCTCATGTCAAAATATCTATATAAATTAGTCACACATTAGTAACCATCATTGAATAAGACTATGTAGTAAGGAGGTGCATGATATATATCATGACACTTGCAAACTCGACAATCTTGGCAAGCTCGACAAGCTAAACAAGCTTAGTATAAAATATTATATTAGTCCACTCATAATCACACAATTTCACATATAAGGCTAAGGGTTAAAAATAATGGACATAAATATGTTACAAAAAATAAGGAAAAGGGCCACATGCGAGAGACATAAATATGTCACACACACAAGACCAATGGTCACACATAAATGAAAAAAATATGTCACACACTCAAGGCTAAGGGACACACATAAGGGACATAAATAAGTCACACACAAGGCCAAGGTCCATACACAATATAAACCAATAACTAGCCTATATTTCATGAGAAACATCATCAATGAAACATAGAACAAGTAAAAATTAATTTACACTATCTATGCACCTCAATGTCACATAAAATTAAAGTACCATATCCATGTATCATTGTGTAAGATTTAAGTTACTAGAAATAACTGCGTAAGCAATATAGATTGATTGACATGGTGGAGAGTCATATAAATATATAACTTGTGATAGTGTGACATATGGAATTAGATGTCCCTAGTATTATCATGCCCCCTTGTTATAGAAAACTCCAACATTTGTGTATCCATATGTTTACTCTATTTTTGGATTAGTGTGAATCATAATATGATGAACTTGTATAATTAATTTATATTGTAATATATGGTTGTCATGCATAAATATAAATGTAATTGATTGAGAGTAATCTTATAATATAATTTACTTTTAGTGGGAATTACCAAATAGATCAAGATACTTAACTTTATTGATTGATTGATTGACTATGACTATGTTTTGAAAATGGAAATAGACTGGAAGTAGGCCTATGATTCATCCAAATCATAATTGTGCCTTTGTGCATGTAGGGTTAGTATCATCAAGCTTAGGAAAGAACATCAATGATAGTTGTTAAGGTTGATGTTACTATCTAGGTTATATTTATCTCTCTTTAAAATGTGATATAGTTATCTAATGTGTGTGTGTGTGTGTGTGTGTGTGTGTGTGTGTGTGTGTGTGTGTGTGTGTGTGTCATATATTACCCTTAAATTTATGCACATCTAAAAAAAATCAATTTTTTTCTCCTTAAAACCTTAGTTTCACTTGTGAAGGTTGAAAACTAGTAAAAAGTGAGGAAGTTTAATTAGGTTGAGCTGACTCCAATCACCCCCATTGATGATTTATAATTATCTATATATTTAATAGTCTAAAGAGTTAAGCAAATACACACTTATTTCTTACCCTTTATGTTAATTTTTAATTATTCCCTTTTGTTATATGAATGTACCTATAAATCTATATTTGATCTTGAAAATGTTTTCACTTGACCTAGTGATTGATTTATAATTTAGGAAGAATTGGGAATATTTTATCAATGCATAATAGTATACTTCATAGGTTATTGATAATTCCATATGGTGAATATGTTGTTACCTTGATTTGTATTCATACACACTCAATTGGGCAATTTCCCATACTAGTGACATGTTAGGTGAATGGGATAACCTATGGAAGAACATAACCTTTGTCAGAAAAAAATATGGTAATTTAAACCTAAGGATATTATTGTTGAAATTACTATCTGAGTCTAGCATTATTTTCTAGGAGACTAAGATGAAAATGTGGTATTCTAGGATTGTCTTGGTAGGATATTTCAATAATTTGGCATGTAATAGAATTTTCTAATATGTTACTGATATAAAGTTAGAATGGATCAAGCTCATAACTAACATGTAGGTGTGTGAGAGCTATTTGGATATGCACAAGTTATGCATGATAAGTTTAGATCAAGATTGAGATTTTCAAGTGTCAACTACTATACTTTAGTGTATACAAATGCCTTGTGTTTATTCTAGTATTACAATTTAATGAAAATAAATTAGTAAAAGGATAAAGCTATACCTATGTGTGTACACCACACTTTGTCTTTGGGAAAAGTCTCTAAATGTGAAAACTGATGCAAACAAATCCTAAATAAAAATTTACTAGTCATTATCCATAAAATAAATTTTAAATATTAAATATACTTGAAACTTGAAAAAGTAAGAAGGAATACTCATGTATGTGAGTAAACAATGCTACCTTGTAACTTTTTTAGATACGATGTTTCCTTGTCAAAGCGTTGGATAATTGTGATTCCTTAATAAAGCATATGGAGAAAATGAAAAAATTAAGGGTGATCAATCCCCAATTTTAAATTTAACTAAGGTAAAGGTTATGGATTGGAAGGTAAATTCCCCTAACCCATATGTAATTAATCTAGCACTAATCTTGTAACCCGAACATGATAAGGTGAGAATAACATAATGGTTTCACTACAGGTAGTTCTATGGCCATTAAGTGTCACTAAAAATCAAATTACATTACCTAAAAATCATGAATTAACTAATATATTCATTTTTTATCTGCACTTGAATCCTCCTAAAACTACTTAACACTACTGAAAAATGAGAAAATGTGTAAATGTGCATGAACCAACATCATACCCCACTAAATAAATTCCAAATTGGATCTATCATAATGTACATGAAATAACATCATTCCCAACTAAAATATATAATATTTTATATGTGCATGAACCATCATCATGCTTAACTAAATATATATTATAAAATGGAGTATATGTGCCTTGCACATATCCTCAAATGTATTTGAATTTACATTAATATAAAATATGTTACTCGTGGAGTGCATATGCCCTAAATATTACACAAAAGCATATATAAATACTATAAATAACTATACCATATGATATTTTAATCACATCTCAACTTTAAAATCTATATACTATACTCAAATCTACTTATTGGAGGCTTTGGTATCTATGACAAAGCCTAGTAATATGCCCTCATTTCTAGGTGAGATGGATCTTTAAATTCACTCATCTCAAAATAATAATTAACTATATCATGTCATTTATAAAGATAATATCTTGTAAAATCATGTCAACATGTGGAGAGTATGTCATCATAGTAATTTATATAGCATCAATGCATGTAACATATTGAATGTAATGACATATAAGTGGTAAGTCAAGATAGATGTATCCATAAAGCACATAGTAATAATATTTATTGAATAATACTACATAGTAATGAAATGCATGATATAAATCATGGAGTAACATACAAATCGAAGGTGCATGATATAGATCATAACACATGAAAACATAATAATCACACAAGTTCAACATGAAATGCCATAAAATAACATAGAATGGCACACATAAGGCCAAGTGGACACATATAAGGGACATAAATATTTATTTAACAAGTAATTGTAAGGAACCATAAATAAGAGGCATGAATTCCATAAAAACCAATGCTAAGGAGCCACAAACAAGGGAAATGAATGTCATGACAAACAAGATCAAGGACCCACAAACAAGGGGCATGAATGGCCCAACAAGCAAGGATAAGGATCCAAAAACTAGAGGAAATAATGTTGTATCAAGCAATACTAAGTGAAAAATAATTATAAGGGGCCACCCATGATATATAGTAATAATTATCATATCATGTAAAATATAATAGCATCAATGAAGCATAGATCAAGTGAAAATTACTCTACATTATTCATATATGCTTATATCACATCATAGTAAAGTAGCATATCCAATGTATAATAAATGAGTAGATAGAAATTCATGTGTAATAAATATATGTAGATAAACATGGTCAAGAGGTCATAGTAAAATATATCCTATGTAATTTAACTTATGGAAGTGAATACCCCCAACATTGGCATGGCTCCTAGGTATAGGAAAGGTCTAGCATCTGCTTTTCAATGTATGATATGTATGTCCTAAATCAAACTAATACACCTCATTAAATGTATGTGAGTATTAAAAATAATATTCCATCTACCAAATATGTGATAAATAAAATATAAAAATAATGTAATCTAGCAACTCATGTCATGCTTAGGCCCTAATTTTTTAATTTCTAAAAATATTTGAATTTATTTTTATTTATTTGAATATGTATAAAGTTTCTTACCAATTATACCATTAATGAGATAATCATTGGATGTGTTTGTATTTTATGTTTCAAGGGTTGTTTTTCATGAATGAAAGATAACGGGTGTAGGTGTATAAAAATATACAAATAATTATGTGTTATATTATAACCATCATCATTATTTCTCATTGAGTCTTGTGTATTATAAATAACTCTATAAGATATAAGATTCATTTGATTCTAATATGTATTATAGAATTCATACATACTTTTATTTATTATGGAATATGTTGAACTATCCATGGGACTAAATTGGTATGTGTTATAGTAGATAAGTGCTTATGGGAATATTGAATAGCTATTTTATGTGATAGCAGATATGAAATTGGTTACCTAAGAAAATCAAATAATATCCTCTACATTGAATGTATAGATGAATCTTAGTTGGGTGTAATAACTACCTTTGAATAATGATCTTAAATAGGAGTAGAAATCACCTCTTTATAATGATATCAAATATGATAGGTAATAAATTAGGGTGGTGGTGGGGTTGGAAGAGGAGATACTATAGGATTAAGAGGGTACTCATATTGAATTTCCTAGAACTATAACTTGTTGAACATAACTATCTACTAAGAGGGTGGCTGAATCAATAGATAAGCTAAAACCAGTCCATTTAAAAACTTTTACTAAGGATGTAAATTCATGTTTAATTCAAAGAATAAATGAAAAAGTCACACACATATGTAGAAGAAAATAACATCAAATTTTTATGTGGAAAACCCAAAGGGAAAAACTATGGTGAGAATCAACTGCTAGAATCTATTATTCTAATCCAGCCTCACAATAAAATGCCTTACTAGAAAACCTCACTAGCTACATTCAATGACACCAATCCTTTAGAGAAACCAATCTCCTTACTAGGAACCAACCCAATTTGTATGTAGGCACCAACCTACTTGAACTATGGAGCTACAACTCCAATGTATAACATAGATTCACAAGTGAATCTAGTTTAATGTTGTTTGTTACAAGTATAATCTATAACTACTCACATTGTCATTATCTATGTGATATATCTTCCTACTTGCTTAATCTCTATCTGCATATATCTTTCACTCTATATCTACATACATCTGGTTATGCTTTGTTTAGATACACCTCATTTCCCTTACTTCTTCTCTACATTTTACTCTATCTACATATTTGTTTTTATTGGTAACCCTTTTTCTCACTTAAAAATGTAATAGAAGTAACACACTTATGATGTGTTAAGAGTCATGTTTATAAAAGGATTCATTAGGGTTTCTAAACTCACTTATTGAATTCACATTCTATTTTCACTTAACTAGTTTCAGTTCTAGATTATCCTTTAATACGTATTTGAATTTTAGATTTTACTACATCTTGGTTCTTGCATCATACATCAATTGTCTATTCTCATTTGTATCTTTGAAAAATATGGGATTCTAGTCATAACTACACCATTTCCTTTTCATGTCTTGGTTCACACATCATGTCGTAATGTTTTGGTCTCTTTAATATGTTTCACAGCTACTAGATTTATCTCTTAAATGCACAACCTCCTTAATTGATGATTGATTGGTTGGATTGATCAATCTTGAGCTCTATTCAATCATTTATAGGTTTTATATATTCCTTCAATTATTTGTTGAAAATATATTAAATATGAGCCTTTGATTTCTTTCTTTGTGCCAAGTCTAACCATTGAGCCCCTCTTTGCATCCCACTACTTCCTATATATTAGGATCATTTTATCTCCTTTAAATTTATATGAATATGCTCTATCTTTAACTTTACCACTATTCATTGACCTTCAAGCACCTTTAAGACTTTAGATTCACTCACTCCATTATATCTTCTTAATCCTGATTTGCATGTGTCATTGGATCATCAAAGATGCTTTCTCTTTATGTTGACTAGATCATTAACCTTTGACATGTTGACTTCATCTCACTTCTTTCAACGTCTTTGAGATGTTTCCCCTTCGTTGATCTCTTCAGACTTGTTTGAACTTTAACATGTTCCCTTCAGGATAATTTCTATAGACTTTTTGTCTAGGTTATTTTCCTTGGGTTATTTTCTTTGAGACTTATATCTTTGAGATATTTTCCTAAATTAATTCTTTGGGACAATTTTCTTGACAAATTGTCCTTCATAATCCTTGGAAACATCCTCATGACCTTTAGATTTTTTGTAGACTACCCTTCAACTTTCTTGAATGGTCCACTTATCTTTCAGACTTCTTGAGAAGTGCCCTTTGGCTTTCTTGAATGGTATACTTGCCCTTTAGACTTTATATGGACTACCCTTTGGATTTTTTGAATGGTCCACTTGCCCTTTGGACTTCTTGAGAAGTGCCCTTCAGCTTTCTTGAATGATCCACATACCTTCAACCTTTTGAAAACTACCCTTAGAATTTTTTAAAAGGGTCCACATACCCTTCAGACTTTATTGAAGGTACCCTTTATCTTTTTTTGATGGTCCACTTACCCTTTGGCTTTATTTTAGGCATCTACATGCCCTTCAAATCAATTTTTGTGAGATTTTTGTGTGAAAGATTTATCCTTGCCAATATTTTTGAAAGAATTATTTTTGCCAATTTTTTTGAAAGAATTATTCAAGACCATTTCAGGTTCTTCATTTAGTATGACTTATAGACTTGGAATAAGTAATGTCATCTTAAAAACTTTATCAACTCTTCCAGACCCATTTGGGTTTTCAACTTTGCTTAACTTATTAAAATGAACTATGTAAAGTTGTTGCAAAACTCTGATCAACTCACCTAGACCCATTCATGTTGTTCACATTGCTTAACTCATAATCATGAGAGAAGCAAAGTCACTCTAAAATATTGATTACCTCTTCCTTAACCCATTCAGGTTTTCCACTTTGCTTATCTTATAAACATGAAAGAAGTAAAGTGATTTTGAAACCTTGATCAATTATTCTAGACCCTTTTGAGTTCTTGAGACAACTTAATTTATAAAAATGAGATAAGTAAAGCCATTTCATAAACCCAAATAACATTTCTATGGCCATTCTGGTTCTCAGGACAACTTAACTTATAAATTTGAGAGAAGTAAAGTTATTCTGGAATCTCAATTTGCACTACAAGACCCATTCAAGCTCAAGATTGCTTTACTTATTTTATAAGTAGAATCTCTTCATAAATCTAATTTGTGTTATAATTCTATGTAATTAAACTTTTGACATTAATGTTTGATAGCATAAGCTGCCTTTGACATCAATGACAATATTACAGACATCAACCAAAATTGCCAATAATCTCCCCCTTTATCAGTGAAGGCAAAACATCCTCTCCTTAGAATGACTACCCTTCTTCATTATTTCATCATTCTTTCTCCCCCTTTGACCTTAATGACAAAGATTCTCTACCATTCCTTCATCTAGCTTCTCCTTTTTTGACATTTTGTTTGTTCTGATCCTTAGACCTGTCATGTTGGAACACTTTGTAAGGAGATCCCCCTTAGGCAATCACACATTTTCCTAAACTCTATAGACTCAGTCTGATTGGAGATCTATAGACTCAGGAAAATCTAAATTGCTATGGACTCCTCAAAATATTATATATAGCATTAGTCTAAAATACCAATCAATAATTGATATATCTTTCTATGGATAGGCATAATGATCTAGAGCTAGCACACCTATTTATCCTCCTCTATTATCACATAGCAAAGGGACTAAAACCATCTCTCTATATTTCTTTTCCTCTTAATCTAGGAGTTAATAATCTTTCCTCAGTACTCCCCCTAGATCCATGCTCTATCACTAAAATCTAGTGATGTGGTGTGGGAGCCACCACTCCTAACATTTCTCTCAGATACACAAATTGATCTTTGGGAAGAGGTTTGGTAAATATGTCTACAATTTGATCCTATGTTGACACATATTAAATTTTAAATTCTTGATCTACAACCTTTTATTTCAAGAAATGATATTTGATGGATATATGCTTGGTTATAGAATGCATCACTAGATTCTTAGATATGTTTATGGCACTTGAGTTATCACAAAAGATAGAGATAGGTTATTTTTACTCTACTTTGATGTCTCTGAGAGTTTGATTCATTCAAAATACTTGGGTACAACATGTTACTTCTATGACATACTCTAATTCTGCTATAGAAAATGTAATTGATTCTTGACTTTTGCTCAACCATGACAAGTATCTATTTCTAAGGAATAATGCACCACCACTAGTGTTTCTCCTGTCATCCACCCTTCCTACCCAATCAACATCTTCATATGTAATCAAAGTGAAATATTCACTTGTAGGGTACCATAAACCATATTCAGCTATAATTTGTATTCATCTAAAGATTCTTTTCATAGCATTGACATGTGATTCCTTGGGGATGCTTGAAATCTTGCAACCATGCACATGACCTACATGATGTCTAGTCTTGATGCTATTAAGTATAACAAGCTACCTATCATTGATCTATATAATGTATTACTCACATTAGGGGACTCATCTTCTTTGCTCAACTTATATCCATTTATCATAGGATTACTAACTTCTTCCATGCTAAATTTCTTAAACATATCATTTGTATACTTGGTTTGAGATATGAATATCCCTTCACTAGTTTGTGCAATCTATAGTCCAAGAAAGAAAGATAGTTATCCCAGCATAGACATTTCAAATTCATTTTTCATTTGTGTGTTAAATTCTTTGTACATGTTACTATTTCCACCCCTAAAGATAATATCATCTACATAGACAACAATAATCATCATATGCTTACCTTCTAATTTAAAGTATAGATTGTTTATCTGCACACCCTTTTTTGAATCCTTATCATTACAGGTATTGATCTAATCATGAATACCATACTCTAGGTGGTTGTTTTAGACCATACAAAGATTTTTTTAGTCTACACACATAATCTTCTTATTCTACTAATTGAAATCCTTATGGTTGTTTAATGTAGACTTCTTCTTCCAAGTTTCCATTTAGGAATGCTGAATTCACATCCATTTGATATACCTTGAACTTCTTGTGAATAGAGAATTCTAGGAACATTCTTACCACCTCTAGTCTTATCACTAGAGCAAATGTCTCTTTAAAACTATGCCTTCTACTTGTGCATATCGCTTATATACTAATCTTGCTTTGTTCCTTATAATAACTCCATCTTCATTGAGTTTGTTCTTATATACCCATTTTGTTCCTATTACATTTTTGTCTAAAAGTCTAGGAACTAATTCCCAAGTTTTATTCTTTTCTATTTTATTCAGTTCTTCCACCATGGATTTCAACCAATTTTCATCCATGATGGCTTCATTAAAGGTATTTGGCTTAATTTTTTAAAATAGAGAAAAAATCACTTGCTCTTTATTCATTAAAACTCTTCTCCTAGTCTAAACACCCTTATTTTTATTACCAATTATCTACTCCTTGGGATGTTCCTTTTGAACAAAATTTGTAGGTGCCCTTTCACTCTTTTCTTCCTCCTCTTCACTATCTTCTACTTCATTTTTTGCTTCTTTTATTTCTTCAATTCTAATCTCCTCATTAGTCTCAACTAATTTTAATCCTTCTTCTACCTTGACATTGATGATTTCAACTATTTTATGTAGCCTTTTGTTGTAACATACATAGGCTTTACTCTAAGTGGAGTAACCAAGAAATATTACCTCATCACATCTTGACTCAAAGCTACCTAGTTTGCTTTATTTTCTTCTAATGTAACACTTGCTTCTAAACACTTTGAAGTATTTAACTGATGTAGGCTTTCCATACCATAATTCATATAACATTTTGTAACTTTTCACCCTCACTTGTACTCTATTTAGAATGTATACTTCTATTTGAACTGCTTCTCTCCAATATCCATCAGAAAGTCTAGCTTCCTTCATCATTATTCTAGATATCTCCTTGACAACCTTATTCTTTCTTTCAACAAATCTATTTTTATAGGGAGTTCTTGCAGTAGAGTTTCATTTTAATCCCATGTTTCTCATAGTATTATATGAATTCATTTGAATTGAATTATCCACCTTTGTCAGATCTCAGACATTTGATTTTTCTTCCCATTTCATTTTCAACCATGGCTCTAAAGATCTTAAATCTCTAAAAGGCTTGATATTTGTCCTTTAATTCTTTAAATTTGATGTTACCCATGTAATTATTGAGTAATCATCAAAAAATAACATGAATTAATGAACTCCTTTTGATCCTTTAATCTTGGTAGGTCCAATAGATCAGAATGAACTATCTGTAGAGGCTTTGTTGTTGTATATTTTTTGTCTAAAACTTGACACTTGTTTACTTTCCTAATTGGCATTCTCTAAATATAGTATCTATGGGTTTGGTGATTATGGGCATATGTCTTACACACTTCTTTGAACTTACTTTGACTAAATTTTCAAAATTGATATGACCCATTCTCCTATGCCATAGCTAGCTTTCATCAACCTTTCCTAGGAGGCAACTATTATTGTTTACCTCAACAAGATTGTAGATGTTATTTTTAGTCCTTTTCCCTTTTACAAATATTTTTATAGATCTCTTCAACTTGTAGCCTTCAACATCAAATATGAATTTATATCCATTATCACATGTTTGACTAACACTTAGTAGATTATGCTTAAGTCCTTCAACATAGAGTACATCATGAGTAGGAAACTTACCATCTATATGCAAGGTTCCTTTGTCTTTTGTTATTAGCATTGTATTATCTCTCAAACTAAAAATTCCTTCCTTGCATTTACTTAGCTTGAAAAACTTACTTTTGTCACTAATCATATGCTTTGAGCACTCACTATATATTACCCATAAATTTTGCTCTTTGGTGTGGAGTGTTATTTGAGCAATCAAGGATTAGTCCTTAAATCTCCACATTTCCTTGGGCTTCTCATATGTCCTCTTATTTTCTTTATTCATGACTTACAAACCTTTTTTCTTATTAGAAGATTTTCCTTTCTTTACTTTTGATGATAAAAAGTTAGTCCTACAGTGCTTGGCTATGTGACCAAAGTTATTACAATTATAGCATATTGTACTTGAATATAAAAAAGGACCAAATGTGTTTCTACTTACAAAGTTAGTTCTTCTTTTAGGAATAAATCTACATTCAATATCCCTATGACCAAATTGATTACAACTATAATAATAGCCATAAAAGGATGATTAATACATGGTTGTAACATTTCTTTGTGCCATGTATTAAACTCCCCTAACCTTTTGTTTCTTTAAAACTGAAACTTTGGTGTATCCTTATGCATATTTAATTTCATGCTTCCTTTCAGAATTTTTTCTCTTCTCATCAACTTTGTTTGAGTCAATATTATTATCCTTTATGTCCTTCACTTTCTTTGTTTTTGCTACTCCTCCTATCTTGAAATTATCATATAGACTAGTTGTCATACTAGTTGAGGAACCTTTACCTTTTTCATATCCAATACCTAATTTTTCATTTATGAATTTTTAATAGCTAATTAATTAATTTAAAATGTCTGACCCTTTTATCATCTTTAGACTCTTATCTAGTTCTTGTCTCAAGGTTACTATTTCTACTTCAAGTTTCATGCATTCTTTAGTTTTGGACTATAGTTCCATCTTAACTACCTCTTTTATTATCTTATCCTCCTCAACATGAGTTTCTAGAGTCACTATTATTTGATCAAATTTCTCAAGTTAATTTTGCCCAAGCTTCTTCTATTTAGTGTTCTCTTTTCTTAGTTTCTCAATCTCACCTATAACACAAACTAGTTCTCCTTCTAGATCAATTTCACCTTCCTCTTCTTCATCCCAATCTTCATCTTCCTCTTGTTCTTGACTTGTGGATGTGCATTATTATACCATCAATAGGTACTCATTTCCCCTAGCCACACAAGCATAGTCCTAATCATCATCTGAACTGTTACTATTGCTATCTTTCTCTGAGTTGTTATCTTATTTTGTGTAAAAACCCTTCTTATTCTTATAGAATTTTTTCCTATATGTATTATGGGATTTACCTTTTTACTATTCTCCACTTTCTCAAAATTTTCTCCCTTTTTATGAGGACATTTAGTAGCAAAGTATCCTAACTTTCCATAGTTGAAACATTTGAAAGGTAATTCACCTTTATACTTTCTAGATCCTCTCTTTAGATTTCTGAAAAAGTTGGCTTCTTCTTCATCAAACTCCTTAGATCTAGATGTGGTTGTCTTATCCTTAACCATATTACTTCTTTGAATGTAACTTCTCTTTTAAACATGTTTGTCTCTCCCATTCTCATCTTATACGCTGTGAATGTTTCATGTAGCTCATCAATAGTGAGCTTATCCAATTCTCTTGATTATTCTATTGTAGATATTTTTGAATCATAACTTGATGGAAAAGATCTTAATTTAATTTTAGAAATAGTCAACTCTTCTACTATTTATCCAAGTCCTATGATAAAATTCACAATCTCGTCTACCCTGAGGAGGTAGTCTACAATCTTCTCCTCTTCATTCATCTTCAAACTCTTATAATGGCCTTTGTATGTTTGCATCTTAGCTTGCTTCACTTTGATGTCTCCTTCATAGATGATTTTTAACTTGTTATAGATGTCTTGTGCACTTTTACAATGTATGACTTTGATGAACTCTGAATTTGATAACCCACAAAGAATATCATTCTTTACCTTGGAATTACTTTCATATGCCTTCTTGACAGCCTGATCAGTAGGATTTATAACATGAGGTGTATATTTATTTACTATAGACATACATACATCAAATCCTAATGAAGATAGATATGCTTCCATTCATATGCTCCAAAAAGCATAGTTGGATCCATCAAATAGAGATGTTTTATTTGAGGAGGAATCTTCTTGACTAGTCATTATATTCACTAACCAAGAACTACTTGAGTTGATCAGACTTCTCCTAAGGAACTTTATGCTCTGATACCAATTATTGAACACAACTATCTACTGAGAGGGAGGGTGAATCAGTAGATGAGCTAAAACTAGTATGTTTAAAACCATTTACTGAGGATGTAAACTCATGTGCAAATCAAATAATAAATGTAAAAGTAACACAAACACACACAAAATCACATAACATCAAATTTTTATGTGAAAAACCCAAAGGAAAAACCATAGTGAGAATTAGCTACTAGAATCTACTGTTATAATCCAGCCTCACAATAAAATGCCTTACTAACAAACCTCACTAGTTACATTCAAGGATACCAATCCTTAGGAGACACTAATATTCTTAATGAGCACCGAACCAATTTTTATGTTGGAACCAACCTACCTAAACTATGGAGCTAAAAATCTAGTGTATAAGATAGATTCACGAGTGAATCTAGTTCAATGCTCTTTGTTATAAGTCTAATCTATAACTGCTTACCTTCTTCTCATTATCTATGTGCTCTATCTTCCTACTTATTTAATCTCTATCTCTATATGTTTTTCACTCTATATTTTCATACATATATTTATGCTTTGTCTAGATACACTTCATTCCCCTTCTTTCTTCTCTGTGTTTTACTTTATCTACATATTTTTTTTATCGATAGCCCTTTTTCTCACTTGAAAATGGAATAGCAACAACATACTTATGATGTGTTAAGAGTCATGTTTATACAAAGATTCATTAGGGTTTATAAACTCACTTATTACATTCACATTCTATTTTCACTTAACCATTTTTAGTTTTGGATTCTCCTTTAATGCGTATTTGAATTTGGTATTTTCTTGTGTCTTGGTTATTGCTATTAGTGTAAGTTTTTATTTTTCCCTATTATTTAATTATGGAAATTGTATTTCTTGTGCTTACATGGAATTTTCCTACATTTTTGGGATAGGCTAGCTCATGTGGAGATGTGTGTCATAGATGTGTCATAGGTGTCATAAGAATGTCATAAGTAACTCCCTTGATGGGAGTTACTTCTCTATTCTTAGCACCTTGTCACCACCTTTCATGGAAGAGTTACAATCTATTCTTGGGGTGCCTTGGCCACCTTTTGTGGAGGAGTTACTTACGTTCTCTCCTATATGTATTCTTCACTTTTGCAATCTCATGTTAATCAGATATTAGGTTTTCTCCTATTTTGTCTTGTGTAATTTATCTTCTTGTATAATTTCAAATTGCTTTAGCATCTATGTGATGTGCACTAGCTTCATCTTATGTGATCATGTCTCCATTGCATTCGCATTATTCAGATTCTAGCAACAACTCCGATATGGTATCAGAGCCACTCTGATAATTGTGTGTCTGGTTATGTTATTAGTTTATTCTAAAATTCTTACTTTGATTCCTTAGTATTTTTTTGTTTAACTCCATTGCATTTGAGAGTTTTGGTAGAGTTTTTTGAAAACTCTTGCAAATCCATATAGAAACTTGTTCAAAAAATTACTTCTAAGTTAGAATTTGCCAAGACATCTTGTTTAGATCTGTTGTGGCTTCAACAAGATAGTAGAATTTCTTTTTTTCTAGTCATTCTGTAGGAAAAGATAGATCTTTGCAATTTAGTTTCTGCTATGAGCTATCTAAGTGAGTCAATAAGGTCACTCATGAGGTCTTAAGCACACATAAGACAATCAAGTACCTTGATAGATACCTAAAGGTAACTAATGACACATTATGGTTCTAAACCTCTTGGGAAGGGTAGATATTTTGGAAAGGCTCTGATTTTTATCTCATTTTACAAGAGGTCAAGAATTCATTATGAGACCAAAAGGAAACATGAGGGAACTTAACCAAATTGAATTATAACTCTCTACATATAGTCAGTCAACACTGACAACTCTATTTAATTAGTAGTTTTTGCTTGATTTGAAGAAGAAGGGATGGGAATAGGGTTAAAAATAGTCATTTGGGATGATATATAGTGTCATGAAGATCTCAATATAACTATTCATACCATATGATAGGGAGAAAAGGATAAAAAACATAGTCTATGACCAAATGTATCCTAAGTTCAAAATCTTACACACAATCATAGGCCTATAGCCCAAACATGAGAGAGTTTGTTGTATTGAGGATATTATTTGTAAATAAAATTTTCATTATTGGATTAATACATTAATGGTCCTTTCAAGTTCATATCATTAGTGGACGTATCCACTATTTTGTCTCAGACTTGGCCCACTCCTTTAGTAAGGGATAGTCATGAGACTAAGTGTTATTTTTGACATAAAATCATGAGAAAAGTATTAAAAACCTTAGAGAGGTACCTTGAGGTAGTAAAAAAACATAAAAAAGTCTTACATATACCCCAATTAGAATCCACACTCAATTTTTAGTCCAAATGCTCTTGAGGGATAGCAAGGAGGTAACAAGCCTAGACCCCAAGACCCTTGACCACTCTAAAGAATGTATATAAATGAGTGATGAGCACTAAAAAATAGTTTTAAATCATGTGGAGGTATATTTTATAGGTTTTTAAACTTATCCAAAAACTTGGATTTGATCTCTCTTGAGCATTAAGAACACTAAACAAGACACTTGAAGATCAACTTTGGATACTTGAACTATCTATAAAAACTATCATGGGGAGATGAGAAATTTTGGATAGATGAGGAAATTATTAAATAAGGTTTTCCAATTATAAGGAGGTTAGTTGGACTTCTGATCTTTATGAACAATCATTAAGACTCCAGATAGGTCTTAAACCCTTCTAAAACACTAATTGTGACTAGTCAAGGTAAATGGACTTAAAATAAACCTATAATGACATGTATTTATTATAAAACATCTTTTATATTATTTATTAATCAAATTATGTTATCCACATATATTTTAATGCTAGCATCACTTGTATGAATTTCTTCAAATACCCTAGCTTTCATGATTTTTGGTGTTTTTAAGTGTTCTAAGAAGGGTAAAACTTCCCAATAATTGGATAAGGTCATTTTGGAGTTTATATAACTATTAAATCAAAAAAATTTGAATGAGAGATTATGTAAATGATCAAACTAGGCCTATTTTCCAAGGTAGTCCCAAATAGGCTCAAAATAAAGCTAGGTGGCAAGGTGGTTTCATGGTTTGCATACTTGCACAAGATTTTAGGAGCCCAAAATTGACATGGAGGTTGGAGATATCCTAGGTGAACTTAATCACATCTTTTTTTGTGATTTCACACGTTTTGAATATTCATGGATCAATATTTCTCTTTTTAGGCCTAGGAGGCCTAATTGGACATAATTGGAGAAGAAAATGAAGGAAAAGAGTACTTTCACTTATAGTTTGATAATGAAATTTTGTATGGAGTTGTAATGATATAGAGGGTACTAAATTTTTTTCCCAAGTTTTCAAATTGGTTCGTAAAATATTTTGGACAAGGAACTCTATAGGTTTTTAGGGCTATAAGGAATGGGAACTTTAGTAAGCAAAATAAGAAAAATTGAATACTTTGGGATACTTTATGGATCCAAATTCCTTGTTTTATGTCTTATGTTATGATAATAATCCATACATGGTGGAATTTTTCATGGTCCAATGAAAAAACTCAATTTATTTCTCCTATGCCTCTTTGTCCAAGAAGGAATCAAGTGTTCAAAAGTACTAAATGATGCATACAAGTTTTCCAAAGGATTTTTTTAATGATCATCCTTCCCTTCTATGTAAATATCAAGTTATAAGAATTCATTAATTAGTTAGAATTAAGTTTAAATGTTGGAAAAGGTAAAAATACTCCAAAAGGCTTTCTTTCTTTCCAACGCCTAGGGTGTGGAAGAAGTCAAACTTGCACTCAAATAGCTCTAACAACCCAATGAAGATGGAAATACCTCATAATTAAAGGAGAGGAAGAATTAAAATGAATAATTGATCAATTCATGATGACCTACTCTCAAGGACCAAGACCTATTTTCAATGAAGTATCTTCTTGACCAAGGATATAGGGGTGTGCAAGCAAAGATTTAGGAGGTTGTGTTGTTCAAAGACTAGAAATTAATACTCAAGAATCCTTAAAACTTAAATATATGTATAAAAATGAACCTATACACCATTTTCCAAAAGTGAATGAAAAATAATCAAATAATACCATGTAGAAATTTGGAGGACTAAATTAATGTCACATTTCCTCATTTTGGGGTTTCTTGTCCTCTTTCTCTCTCTTCTTTCTCAAATATATATATGAAATACAATGTTTAGAGTTTTAAATAATACTTAACCTGAGTTTTGGTAAGTCCATTCTCATAAAACACTTATACTTTCCTATTTTGAATGAATAAGACTGAATTCATACCTCCTCAAAGCTTGTTTTTAGTGTATTTTCATGGTTAGTTGATAAATGACATTGATAGTGTATGCTTCTTCTCATTTTGTAATTTAATCCTTACCTATTTATATATTTTAGTTCATACTTATAGGTTACACAATGTGTGTAAATCATATTATATATTTGGTAATTGTGAGATCTCTTTAGTGTCCTTGACAAGCCTATTGACTAACTGGCTTAGATCATGCATCAAGCCAAGCATCTGTGTGAAACATTGATGTATGGAGACCTTTATTTTGAGAAGTGTGATCACGTTTATGTTATTATTTAAAATTTTAGTGCATATAATAAAATTGGAGGTCACATTTTTGTGTATCACTCCAATTAGATAAGTTTTCCTTTAAGCTCACTTTCTTTCCTTTTCCCTTACAAGCTGGTAGTGTAGACTAGGGATCATAACTAATATATAAATGGGAGATATAAATTAAAATATATAGATTTAATACATTCATTAGGCCACACACATACTATTATTATCTCCATGTTACTTCATATTGAAGTCCTAAAACTTCCTTCACAAGGGTGCATGTCTAGTAGTCAACAATAACAACTCTATATCTAGCTTCTCCATTCATCGCTTGAACTAAATTTATAGACAATTTATCTAGTAAAGTCCAATTAACTTTATAAAATTCCTTGGAAATGTCTAATTTTATTAGAATAACTTATCTCTTACTATTATTGAGAGAGTGTATGATCTCATGATATGTGACAATACCATCTATAATTTGTCTACCTTTGACAAAGACTCCTTGTTCCTCTAAGATTATTTTAGGTAGAATAATTTAAATTATATTATAAATAACCCTGGATATGATTTTATAATTCATTTTACAAAGGTATATCAATAAAAAATCCTTCAATATCCTTCTATCATATTTCTTAGGGATAAGAAAAAGAAAAATGGATTTGATCACACTCAACATCTATTGGGAGTCTTTTGATTCACGAACCACTTCTTGAATATCTTCTCCTATTATATCCCTGAATTTTTTATAGAAAAAGGTTGGAAACCCATCCTAGTCCAAGGAAGGATCACTATCTATTTCAAATACCACTTTAATAACTTCCTCTAAATATATGTTTTCATCAAGCTTATGTTATCCTATTGAGAGACTAAACAAGGGATTTTCATTTCAAAGGATTTTTGCTCTTCCTAATTCTCTACATTATCTTATTTCAAATTTTTTCTTAATATTTCACCATTTAATATTTAGTTTTCTTTGATTCCTTTAGTTTACCCCCTTCTAAGGTTTCAAGCTTTCAAAAAAAGTTATTTTATCTTCTAATCCTACATGATAAATAAAATAACTTGTTATTTCTATTTTCTTCCTCCAGCCATTTTACCCTAGGATTTTGCTTCTATCAAATTTCTTCCTTTTTAAGGGATTATTATAGATTCTTAGCAACCTATTCCTCTTTATCAATTTTATCAATGGAGTTGTGGCCTTCAATTTTTAACCCTTGAATCTCACTACTTCTCTTAAGTAAGTCTTCTTTGGTCTAAAATATATTTTTGAAGATGAGATGATTCTAATTATTTATGTTTATCTTAATATCTTTTAGTTTCTATAAAAAATGAACTTTTTGGTCCCACATATTTTATTTAGGGGTTTCCATAGCCTAAAGAGGAAGTCATCCATGTTGGGGTGCTCTAACCACATCTTTTTGAACCTAAAGGGAGTTCTGGTTGGGTTTTCATCTTGAAGGAGGTAAAGGGAAATTGGCCAGTGATCTGAGCTTGAGGTTTTATTCATTTACATATCCAAGATATTCTTATGAACCAACTAATTTATAGAGGCCAAGAACCTATCGAGTCTTTCAAAAATTAGTTATCTACCCAATATTCTGTTACTTTAAGTGAACCATTCTTGCTTAGTTTTTAGATCCCATAGATCTAATATTTCCATAAAACTTTGGAGGTTGTCATCTTTATCTCTAGAAACTCCTCCTTTATTTTCTGAGGAATTGAATATGGTATTGAAATCACCCTATGATCTAGAAATATTTTTCACTTCTTTTGATTATATCTTCAATCTACTACCATGTTTGCTATCATTTTTTTGGTCCCTATAAATATTAACAAGGTAGAGATAAATCTTGACCTTCAAGATTCCACCTTACAAATGAAGTATTGGTTATGGAGCTAAATGGTTTCAAGGCTAACTAGATTTGGTTTCCAAAGGAAATATAGGTCCCTTATAGTACCAAGGACATCACAACCTAACATTTCTCTTCTAAATTTCTTAGAAATATTGTGATTTGACAGGTTTTTTAATTTCATTTCATATAACAACACTATCTCCAGACTATAATGAATAATTAGTTGTTTCAATGTTCTCTTTTTGGAAGGGGAATTGAGACCCCTAATGTTATAAGAGGTAATATTAATTAGAATATATTTATCTACTTAGTTCTCATTAAGAAAAATTTTACTTGCTTTTTGGTCCCAACTCCTATGGCTTCCATAGCTTCTTGCCTTTTTTTCTTCTTACTGGGTCTTCCTCTTCTTCTCTTTATAAAGATTCCTTTGGAGTTGAGATTTGTGGCTTTCACCACTTCTATAATTACTCCTTTATTTCAAAACTTTTCTCATCATCCTCATCTATGATTGTCCATTTTTCCTTATGTTTCTAATGATCCCCTACATTTTTCTCTGTTATCCCTTTTTCTTTTTCATTTTTTAAATTTTTCTTTCCTTAATTTCCTATGTTAGAGTATTTGAGAAGATTTTACAAGTATTATTTGAATTCATAATATGCTTTGATATCATCCATTTCATTTACATTCTACTTCCCTTGTGTTTGGGTTTCTGGGATGCATTTATTCCATACATCGAGGTGAACTTCTCTTCCATGCCTTTATTGGTGTCTTTTGGGACACATTTTTAAACCATTTTTCTCTTTTATTTATAATGTGTTTCTTTTTCAATTTTGCAAACCCTTCTAAGTCTTTTTTAGTGGCTTCTAAAGATTTTTATAAGACATTGTTTTTTTGTAAAGTTGGACACTTTATACTGAGGTGTACATATTCATGACAACTTCTGCAATAGAATGGGATATTCTCATAATCAAGGTCTTGGACCCATTCCATATATCCTACTTTCAAATTGAAATTATTGGGAAGGGGTTGTGTGAGGTATAACTCAACATATATTCTAGCATAATTAGATAGTCCTTTTCCATGATATTGTTTAGATATGTCTACAGGTCTAGAAATAGTATTAGACCTAGTTTCAAAAACATACTTAGACTAGAATTTTTGTAGAAGGGCATACATTTAGATCCAAATTAGTGTTATGGTAAGGAGATCCTCTAATAGTTTGAATGTTTTATGCTAGTGATTCATGAATAGACTTGTATTCATGAAGAAATGTGGTCCTCTTCTAAACATTTTATCTTTATCAGATAAATTAGCAAACATTCCTATGAAATAACCTTTGGTATAGGTCCTTAGTTTATACTTTCCATTCAGCGCCCAATTTTTTTGTTCTATACATGTAGCTCTTCCAAGTTTAGATGAACACCCATAAATTTAAAAATCAATATTTTTCCATGAAATCCTACTATATTCTTTTTTTTTCATAAGATCTAGCATGGTGATCAAGTTTTGATTTGCAACTTGCATGCATATTCTTGTCACTCCAAAGCTCAGATTTATGATTTTATTTTTACCATCCACCCTCATCAAAGAATTAATCTCTATCTTAGACACCAAATATGTATCTCCACTGACCATTTATCTAAAGGATAGTTTTTATGGGATAAAATCCCACTAGATAGATTCGTCATGTAGATAATCAAACAACTAGATTTTGTAGAAATTCCTCTCAACTAGATATCTATATATATTTAAAAAAAATTAAACCCTACTTGTGCTCAGAGTTTTCATCCTCTTTTCCCCCCTCCTAAGACTTTTAAAAAAAAATAAATACAAAATTTTAACCATCTAATAATCTTATGAGTTTATTTTGTTGTTATCATGTAAGAATATTACCATTGCTTCTATTTCAAACAAATTGTCAAGTATGATAAAATTCTAGGTTATGCTTATATTTGATACAATCAAGATTTTTTCATATGGATAACAATTAATGGTTTTAGTATTTATAACTTCCTCAATATAGGTCACATTTTTAAGACAAAGGACACATTTTATAGTGTATTAAAGGATCAATCAACCAATCTTTATTAACTTCTTAAGTAGGTCATATTTGTAATTTATAAGTTTCCAAGACATGTTAGATTCAAATCATAATGTGAAAAAATGTTTTTTAATACCTTGAGGACCCTTAAAAAATTATAGTTTTTATGTAAAACACTACCATATGCATAGCTCATTACTTGGTTATAAAGTTAAAATAGAGTAGAATTATAACATATATATTTCCATGTTGTAATCCTTTAATAAAATATTATTTTAACTACATTATTCCTTAGTATCCTACTAAAAAATATTAATACAATAATATTATTTATTATGTTATTAATCATGAATGCAGATAGAACTTAAGAATAGTGGATACCACCATTTGATTCAAATGACAATGTAACGATCATCAAATTTATATTTTAAACACTTACAGGTAGCATATAGTTTCTTTAATAAATTATTTAGTCTTGGATTGGTATTATGTTTCCATTACCAATATCAAAGATAAAATAAATGATATAAAATGAAAAATATGCTAAGAGATGCTATACAGATTGTAATTTTATAAGATCCGAATATGAGACTACCAAGATCATAATTCAAATGCAAACATTCTAAGGTTAAATAGAATTCCACAATACTACATGTTGTAGTGTATATATATTAAGATAATAATTTTGTGTTTTTACCAAAGCAAAATTCAATGCATGAATTACATATTTACATGTTAAAAAATCACCAAATTTAAATTTAAGGGTTAAGGATTAATCATACAAGTTATTACTATGGCAAGGAGACTGGAACTCAAGGAATAGAACTAAACACAAGAGTTGCGTTCATATTTGAAAATAGTGAAAGACTATATAGTAGTATAATAAGATTGAGTAAAAATATTGTGTTTGTACATAATTTAATTGATCCATAGGATACATTAATGTATCAATAAAATATATATTAATGTAATCAATTAACTTAGACATTAGTGTTCTAAAAGTAACATATGAGTAATAATTTTTCCAACTAATGATCATAGTAAAAAAAATGAGTGAAGTATGATTTTATATTACAAGTCATTTTGAATAAAAAATCATACATCAATGTATAGTGCCTCAAATTCTCATTGGCATAAAGTTATTATGATAGATAAATCCAATAATTAATAGAGTTGAGTTCCATAGTCAAATCAAAGCGAACATAATACCAACTAGATCACAATTTTAAGATCATCATCCATGGTTATTTTTCATTCCAAAACTACAAATATAAAATCCAGTATTCAGTCACCTAAAAAATGGTAGAGTAAGATGAGTCCAACCATCACTAACTCCTAACACCCCATCCATCAATCCTAAAATTGTGAGTTTTTCAAATAGAGACAATATAGTTTAAAACATCAAATAGCAATATACAAGAAGATCAGTATTCCACCAAAGAATTAGGGGTTTACACACATAAAATAGTCACCACAAGGATACATATAATAAAATAACATAACATAATCTAGTATTTTTTAAATAATTGGCACACTTACCCACTTAACCATCTAAAGGCCTTTTCCAATATTTACTTCATTTTTTAACACCATCTGATGGTGAGATGAATTTAACCTTTGTGAGAAACATCTATTAGGGTTTCATGATATAAATAATAACCACAAAAACACTATTACTAAAGCATAGAGTTTAGTTATCACTATTTAATCAATGCAAATAAACCCTTGACATATTAATAAATATTATACCAAAGAAATTGAGGGTTGAGTAGGGGTTATGTAAAACCCTTGTGTTTTTGAAAACTTATACTCTAGGTTCTCTACACCATCCATTATTTTTTCCAAAATAAATAACATAGTAAAACACTATATAAGATAATAATAAGGATAAAATTGTTGAAAAAACAACTTAATTATTGAAAAACACTCTGGTTTAGAAGACCCTTGCTTGTTATTGACTTTTTATTTTCTTTATCCTTTTATTTTCACCACTTACATGCTTATCTTTCTATATTTATTGCTTTTTAAATTCTAATCCCCTTTAAAATAATGAAATATGATCCTTCAACAACCCCATAAATTATACATCATGTCTAGGGCATCATGGATGCCAAAAATAAAAATTTAATAATGCTTTGGCACCAAGGTCTTTGTATCATGTAGACATCAATTTTCCTTCTACTTGATTATCTTCTCTATGTCTTAACCCAAATTCCTTCCACTCCCACTTATCCAAATTCAATGCCTTAACCCAAATATTTTTACTCATTGTGAATTAATCTAAATCCAAGGACATAATAAAATAATTTGACCTAAACCAATGTTTTGAATTAATAATGATCAATATTTTGATGGCCTTAGTCAAGGATTTCAAAACAAATCAATGATTTATAAAATCCATGTTATAAATCAATGTTAATGTATATTAATTCCAAGACCAAAGACACAAATCCATGTAAATTTGTTTTCATCTAAGAACCATTTTTTAAAAACAAGCATACCAGTTGGTACCATTTAATGTATGTTAAAATTTGAATAGCGAGTATAATTATCTCAATGTCAATTATGACAACTCAAACTAGAAACAATAAAAATTATGAACATCATTAGTACCAACAATATGAATAACATAAAGAATAGAATAGTGTATATTGATAGTTATTTATTTCACATACTCTTTTTATCCCTATGTAGAATTGTTTCAATGGTTTGATAAACTCTTCCATTCTTAGGTCTATCTCATATTTCATATGCACTTACAACCATGCAAATGACATCAATAGTACCTATACCAAAAATACAATGCTCATAAGAAAATATCATTATGAAATATAATCACTAGATCATAAATATGTTATTACAAGATTTTACAAGATTTTTATTAGGTCTCAACAATAAGTGATATGAAACTTGAGTATATATACCTTTATGATAACATATTTCTCATTTTTTAGCATGTAGTGTCATAATGTTTGTGTAAAAAAAGAGCTAGGCATATAATTTCCATAGTCTTATAATATTTCTCATAGTCAACAAGTGTATATTTGATATAATACATAGTGAACTCTTTGTGATCATCATCATATTGTGTCAATAAATCCCCTACATCATGATATATTTTTTATATGTATAATGGTAAAAGTCTATCTACTATTCGAGGCATGAGAATGGGTGGATTAAGTAGATATTATTTGATTACATCTAAATTATGCTAAAAGCATCCCATTTGAATTTTATATTCTTATTGAGTAATTTTATAAAGGTTTATGTCATATTATCTAATTATGCTATAAATCATCTTATTTATTATAATTTTCCTTGTAATAATCATAGTTGTGATAGGCCTTTTGGTGGAGGCATGTCTAAAATCATTTTGACCTTTTTGGGATCTATCTCAATGTTTTGTTAAAGTATGATGTAGCCCAATAATTTCCTTGTAGATACCATAAATACACACTTTTTGGGGTTTAAGAAAACATTGTATTTTTTTCACCATTCACAAAAAATTCAAATCTAAAGTATGGTATTGTCCTTGTCTTGATTTTTCAATTAGGTTGTCCATATAGTCTTCCACTATTTTGTATATGTAGTCATGAAATCTATTGGTCATGGATATTTTATGATTATCCATGACATTTTTAAATCCATATGGCATGTCCACACAACAAAATGTTCCCCATGGTGTAGTAAATGATTTTTTTCTTCATATTTTGGATTGATTTTGATTTGGTCATATCTTGAAAACCCATCCATGAATGATAACATCTCATAACCAATTTTAGAGTCTACAATCATATCAATGTTTGGTAATGGAAATTTATCTTTAATAAATGATTTATTAAAATCGTATAATTTATAAAAAACTAAATCTATCCACTAGGATTTGTAACTATTATTCTATTAGAAACTTATATAGGATAATCAATAGGTCAAATAAATCTTGCATCTAATAATTTATGTATTTATTTTTCATAAATAATGCTCATTTTGGATGAAGAATATTTTTTTGTACTAGCTCAATGTCTAGATAACGTACAATATTATGTTAAAAAATTTCTAGATCAATTCTTAGAATGTTTGAGTAAGCCCATCCAAATATTTTTAGGTAGTCATATATAAGTTTTGAAATTGTATTCCCTTCATCTTTATGTAACATAGTTGATAGTAGTATAGTTATAATATATTTATCTATTCCATAACAAAATTCAATTGTATCTTCATTAATTATATTTGATTTATCTTCCATAGATGGTGTTGTAGGTATGGTATCTAGACCATCTGCTCAGATATGGACATCAATATCTTTGTTTTCTCTAAAGTATGCCTAAAGAGAATTTATGTGAGGAAACATATTATTATTATATAATTAATGGATATCCTCATGT